>VYZV01017786.1:514-11801 GCA_013401275.1 Pandion haliaetus
CAAGTTTTGTTTCATTAAGAAATAAAGGATAATTTCAGCCTTCCAGCCAGTGCAACGTGAAGTTCTGCACGTTTTTCTGATATTCCTGTTTTTCCACACAGGTATATAAAATACTGGTAAAAAGAAGTCCAGAGGAAAGTTGGGTGGTTTTCAGACGGTACACTGACTTCTCCAGGCTTAATGACAAGGTGAGAATTATACACTGGTAAATTCTCAGCTAACATGCCTCACTCTTCTTTCACCTTTCCTTTTCTTTGTGTCTAACGTTTTTGTGACTTTTGTCTTTTCTTGCTTTTTTTACTGCATATAAAATAGGTTAATGAATTAAAAATTAATGAAGTATTTTTTCAAAGATATATGAAATAACTACAGCTAGTGTAAAGAAGGTATTTCATTTGAAGCTGTTAGTGTGCTTCATACTTTATATTTATTCCTAGATAAAGGAAATTAACTCTCTTAATAGTTGTATCCCCTACAAGGAAATAGAACTAGGGGCCTGTGTTCTCTTCCATGAATCATCCAGTAATTATTCAGTCCTTTTCAGTGCAACAAACTCTGGTTTTTTTCATGATAAAACTGAAGTTTCATGAACATTGGAAGTTCTTTGTATGCTGGTCAGCCTTCAGTTGTTTTCAGTGTCTCTGAAGCTAACTGTGAAATATTATATCAGATCTTTAAAGCTGAAGACAGAGATGCCAGCTAAATAGGGAGTTCTGGGTCAGCAACTTAATGTTTTTAGAACACTTGAAAGCAAAAAATGTCTAAAAAGCACAATTTTTTTTTAATTGGTGAATAGCATTTGGATATCCCATTTAGCATTATTTCTATAGAAGCATAAAACTAGAAAAACAGAATTACACTTTTCTTTGTCCTGCTGTCCACTCCTAAGAATAATCTCTCATTGCAAGTTTAACATTTTCTGCTATTATGTTCTTTCATGTTCGAACCTGTAACTCTTTAACAGTACCTTTTTTTACCCATAGTAAGGGATTTTTTTTTTTTTTATCCCTTTTCTTCTTCTTGGATCAATGGCCCTAATCAACTAAGAACTTAATTCTGCTGAAATTTTTAATATGGACTTGAATTTAACACATTTCTCTGGGTTCTTGGTTTGACCTACTTGGATATCTACCACAAACTGTTGAATGTGAATTAGTTTAGAGATTTCTTTCTGAAGAATTTTCTGTCTTTTAATTCAATCTATCCTAAATTAAGGAATGCCTTGGTATTGGCAAAAGCCTTTTTTTGAGATTATGATGTTCTGGGGATTTCAACTCAAGTTTCAGAAGTAAAGTCATACAACAGTTTGTATTTTAGTCAGCATGTCAGATACAGGTCAAGAACTGGCTTACTTGCATTAGCTTTTAATGTGTTTATCAGCAGTCTGAAAAATTAAAAAGCCACAGGTATTCATTTTAGAATAGATACTTAGATTTTACAAGTGAAGTCTTTAGTCTTTGCAGTTAAATTGTTGACAAAAAGGTGTGGCTTCTAGCACAATTTATAGGTATTAGGATTTCTGTTTAGAAGGAGGAACTTTATTCTCCCCTTGGTTCACTATAACTGAAGCTTTTTCATCTTTCAGTATACATCTAAACTTTTACTATGTTACTATTGTGTAGTTCTCTAGAAGTTTCAGAATTATGATATGTTTCACTTCCTGGATCTGGCATTTCTGTATTACAAAAACTATAATGTCTGATGAACTGAAGAGTAAATGGTTATATGCATGCATCAGTGGTTAAAAAGGCATGGTGCAACACGTGCAATTCTTTGTTCTCTGATGGCAAGTATAGACATGAAGTTGCATGCATGTATACTTTCAGGGTTTTCTATACCCTGTCTCCTAGAAATCCAATATAAACCGGAGAAATACACTATCTTATAAATCCTTTTCTCTACTGTCCTTCTTGAGGTTGGTGGCAAATTACTCATTCCCTGAAATGGTATTAAAAACTTGGCATTCAATGCCAACTGAATTGAATAATCAATTGCTGTGTGAACCAGTTTGAAGTATTAACAGAGAGGGAATGGCTTTTCAGGCAGATCAGGTAAAGACAAAAGAGCAGTATGTTTTGTATGTGGTGGGCATATACTTCCTCACAAGTCTGAACTGAATGGAGAATTGGATTTTGGCAGTCGCTAAAAAATGGAGAGAACGTAAGAATAGGAACAGTGTCACAATGGGGATGTGCAGATAAAATCAGGACTAGATGAGTGAATGCAGCTCAGCTAATAGAAGCAGCAAGTGAACTTAGTAATAGCATGATTTATTTGCCCTGATCTCTCAAAGAAAATAAAGAAGGCAAAATAGATAGCTGTAGGATCCTAGAAAGTGTTTTGTACTTCCATTAGTTTCTGAAAATTTTTTAGCCAGGAACAGCTAATAAAATAGAAATGAATGGGAGTAAAAGATCTCAAAACATGAACTCTCCTTTTATGAATGAAACAAGTAAGTGCAGCAGCAAGTGTTAAGACTTGAAAAGAACAGATTTCAAGTGTCAGCAACAAGTTCTTTGAGTGTCAAAGCTATCTACTTTCCAGGCAATGAAAAGGTTATGAAAACTCTGTACCTCCTGAAAATAGAAGATGATGGCAAAGTAGTCCAATATGAAGGAAGGATGAGGTATTGCCAGTATGGGTACACAAGAAGCCATATAATGATCTCAAAGTCAAAAGTAATTTAAAAAAAATAAAAAAATACAAATAGAGATCAGCACAAGCAGAGTAGCACAGACTTCTAAAGACTAAGGCAGAAGTGCTGATATGCAAGATGGACTGTCACAGGATGCTAAGAGCAATAGGTAAAGTTCTATAAATCATTAGAGACAGAAGTAAGGGAAGGAGTCAGTAAAATAACAGATCCATTACTTGAGAGCAAAGTATGGGAAGCGACTAGTGAATGATACAGCAAAGACTGAAATACTATCTTTTGCTGTAATATTAACAAAAAATTTTCATCTTGGTGGATGTTGAAACATACAATCATTTAGGTTGGAAAAGATCATCAAGTCCAACTGTCAACCATGCCTACTAAACCATGTCCTGAACTGCCTTGTCTACTTGCTTTTTGAATACCTCCAGGGATGACGACTCAACCACTTCCCTGGGCAGCCTGTTCCAATGCATAACAACCCTTTCAGGAAAGAAATTTTTCCTAATATCCAATCTAAACCTCCCCTGCCGCAACTGGAGGCCATTTCCTCTCGTCCTATCACCAGCCACCTGACAGAAGAGACCAGCACCCACCTCACTACAGCCTCCTTTCAGGTAGTTGTAGAGAGTGATAAGGTCTCCCCTCAGCCTCCTTTTCTCCACGCTAAACAGGCTCTCCCAGTTCCCTCAGCCACTCCTCATAAGACTTGTGTTCCAGGCCCCTCACCAGCTTCGTTGCCCTTCATAACGTGACAGAATTTGAGGGGTTAAGAGCAAAGCCTAAAATACAGACATTTGGCTAGATGCATAGGCTTTGTTTCTTAAGAACAACTAGTGGATTGCAGAAGTATGTGAAGAATACTCTTCAGTCCCAAAAAATTATGGGAAAAGAATTTGTAAAGTTTATTGCTATGCTGGTAAAGAAGTTGAACAAACAATGAAATGGCCAGTCTTAAGAACCAAGAAGTTAAGCGTTTCTCCCTGAGACTATGCCTCATGTGACATGCATAATCTGTCATGTGGTCATGTAGGGGAGAGACATCTAGAAAGGATGCTGGGTCCAAGCAAGCAATCACAGCCAGCATAACTTGTCTGACCCACAGTTTTTCCTGCTGTGTCTGAGGTGTATTCGAGGAAGAATGCCTCAGGACTGGGGTGTTGAAAATTAGTCTGCTGACAGCAGCTAGCTTTCTCATACTCTCTTCATCCACAAAAGGAGTAATCTGTGGGTAGGCATACTCTTTCCTTAGAGATAAATTACATGATCTACATAATCAGACAAGTGAAATTACCATTAAGGAGAAATCTCTGTGGTTGAGAAGCTTTCCCAGCAATGGTTCTTTGTGCTCCTCTCTACAACTAACAGAGGAACTCAGTTTGTTACCTTTTCTGGGTTCAGTTCTCTTCAGAGAATAGAACTTAAGAGGGGTTATGGAGCATAGATGATGTTTACATATATGGTATTAATGATAACTTGGTAAGAGATGAAGGAACTTTGGATGACCAAAGATAAACTTCAAAATATCAAGAATTGTCCAATAGCATGATGAAATTCAGTAAGAAAACGTACTTAAGTAATTAAATGCAGAAATAAAGAGCAAGGCTTTGACAATAAACCATTCTATAAATAAGAAACTAGGAGTTATCATGGGTTATTTGAATATACTTGTGGTGTTAAAAAAGCACCCTTTTGCTCTGAGATGGTACTTTCGTGAGCAAGGGTGATCCACTAACATGGTTCTTCCTTTAAACTGTGTAGAGAGATTCTAGCTGAAATACAGTATCTAACGTTTTTAAAACTTAAACTGCTGAAAGAGCTACCCATTAGCTTTTTCTGTGAGTCCATAAAGAGTAGTTAACTAAATAAAGCTCATTGTCAGAAGGCTTAAATTTTGCCGCACAAGGATCAAGACACCCGCTGAAGAATTACCATGCAGCTATGTAAACACTGAGTGCTAAACTGTTTCCAAGGTAGATTCTGGAATACCTGTCACTGGAACATTCATATGAATATATTAGGTGTACAGAGTACATCTCTGACAGCAGTTGGCTTGATCCTGTCTTCAGGAAAAGCTTAAACAATTCTTGTGGCAGTTAGAGGAACATTACATTTTGTAAAACCTGTTTTCTTTTTCTTGTTGGTTGTAAATCCTCTTTGAGGTTTTTCTGTGTCAAGCATCCCTTCTAAGAAAAGGCATCTAAAAATTGGGGGTTTATGAAAGCGTTAATGTTTTTTTGATCTTCCTGCATCTTAGAAAAATAATTGCATCCGTGGACAGGTCCACTGTTGCATAATTTTATGCTTCCATTCACTTGCATATTTCATTTCTGAATTCAAAGAAAAATTCTAGGTATTTGTGATGTTGGAGTATACCCCATTACTATTTAAGTAACTCGGAAATACAATTTTGCATGTTAGTACTAGGATTTGAGCCATATCCATACATACTGAGATTTTAATATTCTGGGTGTACAAGGAGCTGCTCTTTACTAGAAGTACCTCATACACGTGCTGTAATTCAGACTGCTAACACCCAAAAAAAGATGAGTTGCAGAGTTGTAGGTGTGTAATGGTCTTCTATATATTTTATTTATATAGTACTTAGAATCATAGAATCATTTAGGTTGGAAAAGACCTTTAAGATCATCAAGTCCAACCATCAACCATGCCCACTGAACCATGTCCTGAAGTGCCTTGTCTACTTGCTTTTTGAATACCTCCAGGGATGATGACTCAACCACTTCCCTGGGCAGCCTGTTCCAATGCCTGAGAACCCTTTCAGTAAAGAAATTTTTCCTACTTATTATCCCTGAGTACTTCAGAAGAAACACCACTGAAATGCTTACTCATCTGATACTTTTTACTTACATACAATTTTCTTACGTTTACTGACTCAAAGGCATTAAATAGCAGACTCAGAGACATTAAATAACAAAGCAGAGTTTTTCATTCCTATGTTTATATGATAAATTTGAGAGGTCATTTGTGTAAGGCAACACAGCAAGTGACAGAACTGTGTCCACAATTTATGCTGTAATTTGGATTGTACTTACAGTTGAGACGTACCTTGTGCTTGAAGTTAACAGAAGACACAAAGATCCTGTAGTTCTGAGTAAAGTCAGTGCCTGTGTCAAACTCAGTATTTCATCAAGACTTTTCTTCTTGGTTTTCTTTGGCTTTGATTTCTATTTCAGCTAAAAGATATGTTTCCGGGCTTTCGGTTGGCCCTTCCACCAAAGCGCTGGTTCAAGGATAATTATAATCCTGACTTCTTGGAAGATCGACAGTTGGGACTACAAGCATTCCTTCAGAACCTAGTAGCTCACAAAGATATTGCTAACTGGTACGTGACTAAACTTTGCTTGTGGATTTGGATGGTGGTTTTGTGTCCAAATTCCTCATATAGGTTCCTAGACTCTAGCAGTGTACCTTTGAGCAACATAGTACAGAATTTCATTAATGTTCATGTTGTACACTTGCTCATTATGTGAATCATTTGGTGTTCTATTTATAACCTAAGCAAAAATGGGAATTGCAGCATTTTGAATTGTACATGGTTAACTACTAACTAAAAGATGTAGTATTTAAAATGTTAGACTAATCCCATGTTTACTCCTAAAACACCACCTCTGTGTGCTGAATGCAGAATTGATATATTGTTAATTTATATTGAGATTAAATGTTGGGCTTTCATAATGGAAAGTACCTACACTATTATGCGATTAGTTCTTAAAATATTTATTAAACTAAAAGTTTTTAATTTACACGACATGATAGTAATAGAATTACCTTTATAGATTGCTGTACGTAAGTAAATATGAACCACAAATCAGAAAAGGCTTAGGAACAGTCTAAAAAACAATGTGTTTAAGCAACAAAGTGCTGAACTCTTTGAACAATACCTTTTTATCATACAAAGTGGAAGATTCTTCCAAAGCTGGAAGGCAAATAGAACATAATTCTGGCAAATGAAATGTAAAATCATTTTAAGATAGGCCAAAAGAGAATTTTAGTAAGGAAGTTGCTAGGGGCAGAGCAGTTGGTTCTAAAAACCTTTTCCAACGCCAGAAATAAAAAAGTTGAGAGGTTGCTGTAGCAGAGATTCTTTGAGGAATGAGTCTGAGGAATTGTCTTCATCTGAAACTTCATTAGAAACAAAGAGTAAGAAATTCTCTAGAGCAAACAGCATTCCCTCAAGAATTTTAAAGGAACTAAAATGTAAAATTACTGAGCTGTGGTGTGAGACCATATAATGCTCATACCTGCTTTTTACTAGAATGGCTATTATTACATTTGACACATTTTTTTATAAGGCATTTGACTGTTGAGTCTAGAAACTAGAGATTACTAAGTAAGTCTGACTTCTGGTACTGCTTGTAATAAAAAACCCAAAGTGGTAAGCAGGTAAATAAAAATAATGTCTTTTGCAGAGGGAAATCTATCTAACAAGTAGTTATGAGGGAGCTCGTATAAAATGGTTGAATGGCAAGGGGAAAAGGATTGATGGAAATTTAGGGGTATTATATGTGGAATGCTGGATCACAGTTACGGACACTGATGTTCAGATTATCTGGAAATTACCTGGAAAAGGGAATGAACAATGAGTATTGTAGAAGGATCCCGAGGCACTGAGTGACTAACGTTAATTTTCGCATCATGAAGTGCGAAATGATAATAAGTACATACATACAGAATCATAAACTCAATTTTTTTCACAACCTGGAGAATAACTACTGGTATTGATAGAGCTTCCTGAATCAGTTCAGTATTCAGCAGTAATCAAAAAGTTGCATGAAAATTGTTGAAGAGGAATTTGAAAGGAAAAAAAAAAGTTATTGCTGTGGGAATCTGAATTGCACTTCCACGTAGTCCAGGGCTAAAACACAGCATTCAATTTCAAAAGAGGATCTGCTCAAGTACAGAGAAAGCAAGCAAAACCAGATGAAGCTACAGACAGACTGCCCTGCAAGAAGAGTTCTGTTCTCTTTAGTCTGTCATCTTGGGAAAAGGCTGGCTAAACAGGGTGTATGAAATCGTCAAGAGGATAGGGAAGGTGAGTAAAGACTGTTGATATTTTGGATGATTCATAGTCATCTCTCTGTATGTCACACTGAGTTGCGAAGCTTTGTTGTGAGATGTCAGAGACAGAAAGTCTCCGTGGTTTCAAAAAGAAATTGGGATCAACCTGTGAGTTTCTCTGTCAGTGGCTATTAAACATGATTATATGGGTGAAATATGTAGCTGAGCAGTTTAAGAACTTCCTGATTATTAAATGACACAATAATAGCTGTGCCAAAAAAATAAAAAATTCTTCCCTAAATGTCACTTATGTTACACTGCTGGAGATAAACTAGTGAGCTGGATGGATGTCTAGTCTGCTTGAATAGATTGGAAGGCTTTAAGCCTCATGTTGTTGCAGCTAGTTTCACATTTCAGCAAGCTTTTTTGTATCTTGATAACGGTCCATATTGGACAAAATAGTGTTTGTCATAATTTAAGGCAAAAAAACCTCAAAACATAACTTTTAGACTGCATCACTCATCAGATACAAAAAAGGAATTTAAATATTTGTGGAATCAGTTTGTATTTTGGTTAATGAACAGATAGTTAACTGAAAAGTGGTTTTAAGGAAAACTCGTCTTGGCTGTGTAAGGTTCTGCATGAAGATTAAGATTTTAATAAACTTTATAACATATTAGTATGGCTTATGTTCTAATGCTTGGGTCTGTGGAAGGTCTGGATTCCTCAGGAAGTGATTAAAACTAGGGAGATTTGATCTGTCTGATTTTTTTCTTTTTTTTTTTTTTTTTAACCCACTTACAAACTTTTATTCTCTGGTATTAATGGAAATTAATATTTGCACTTTACATGAGCAGTGGTGAGCATCTGACCCTGTTTCCTCCTTAAAAGCTCACCACTTCTACAGTTTTGGAAGGAAGGCAAACTGCTTGGGTCACACCAAAACCAACTGAGCCTTTTCTCTTTCCAGAGAGGTCTCTTTCATTTCTCTTTATGCACTGTATTATCGAGGTGTATTGAGAGTGAGAAATTTGCACTTCAGGGATATGAGAACTCATTTGGTATACCTTTTTTTTTTAATAAAACTAGATTCCCGCAGTAGTTTAAAGATAAAATGTAGGATGGTATACAGGTGACTAAATTTAGAGTCTGTGGTTTATGGATTTCTTCTCATATTTTTGCCTTGTATTGAAGATTCAGTGAAAGATCAAATTGAAATCCACCCGGAGAGTCTAATGTGTTCAAGAAAATTTCATATAACCCGTGAAGTGGGAGAAAGAAGTTTAACCTGCTAAACAGAAGTGTCATCTGGTTTTATATAGATGACGCAGCTCTCCTCTGTCTCCACCCTGTATAAGCAGCAGCTTGAAAGGGAGGGACTCAGTCAGCTGTTGGGTCTTGTCAAGGATCCCATGTGCTGCACTGCCCCTTGCTGCCCTTCTTAATGCTGACGTACGCTGGCATTGCTGCCTCTCTTGAGAAGGATGTCAGCTAGCATAGGAGCAAAGAAAGAAGCTACATACAGCAATCTGCTGCATGATGTAGAAGATTTCTATGATACTTGTAAGGCAGAATTTTCTCCTATCTGTTAAATGAAAGGAAGAGGTGTACACATGGAGGGGAGAGCGGGGTCAAAGCAGACTCTCAGAGTAAAGGCAGGCTGCAAATGAATGTTTATGCCATCAGGTGCATATTTTAGTTACAGAAACAATGTTTTTGGTGACCTATGGCTTTAAGTTTCTTGCTTTCCTTATGTAAAATAATTAATCTAAAGCTTTGTATTTCAAGAAGTTTTGAAAACTATAGAAGAAGACACAGTTTTCTGCCAGCAGCTGTAGGGAGGAAGAAAAAAATGGGTTTGACCTGATGTAAGCAGATGATAGGTGTAGATTGGATACTTTTGTACATTTATTTTTCTGGGTATTTCCTTTTTCACTCACAAGCATTTACTGCCTGTTATGCCATTTTAATGTTACCCTTCAGTAACATAATAAATTTACTAGCAAAATGTAGAAAATAAATACTTCTAAAATACATTTGAACTGAGCTATGTGAATAAAGATGAAGATATTGAAGAAAAATAGTGAGCAGAAGTGTTTCCACGTAATGAATTCTGCACTGGCATACGTGAGTTCATTCAGCACATCTTTCATCTTTATGAAAAGAACAATTCAACCATTAAAAAGTGGACTTGAGCTTCATGTTGGAAAAGTGTCACTTCAAACAGATTAAACTATTTGGAGAGGAAAAAACCCAACTCTGCTCTTCTCCTTGAAAATGTACTTTATATGCCTGAATAACTTTTCATTTGGTTTGAGCTTATGTTTTCTAATAATTTAACTAATGACTTGTTACCATCTATCATTTTTTGTGCTAATTGGAGTGATAGTCTTGGTTTAAGTAGCAGAAATTGTTTATTATTTATTCGAGTACGTGGGAGAAGCTGTTTTAATAATACAGATTTAGGCTATGGCTTGCACAGATCGTGGATTGATGAATGTAAACCAGTGGAGAGGGCTTGAAAAATGAAGTTTTTATCACGTTTGTCACATAGATTCACTGGGAAAAGGAATGATCATGATCATAGGAGAAATTTTTTCAGGTTGGTGTAAAGGCTGATGAGGTGAAAGTGAAAGTAGGTACGAAGACAAGAATTCTCACCAACCATTGGCCAAAAATATCCACCTGTATCTTCACATGTGCAATAAGACTTGAAAACAGGCTTACAAAAATCCAGCAACAAAATAAAGGTTCAGTGTATTTTAGATACATATTCTTCAGAGCCTTTCTAAAACTAAAAGTGATGGCATAATCAGTGTTTAGTGTTTGCTGAAAAAACTTCTTTCCTCATTTTGCTTGCTAAACCTGAAGCTGTTTAGATTAGTAGCTGGGTAAAAGAAGTTTCCTTTCTTGTGTTTGTACTTTGTGTCTGCCTCAAATGCAGAGAATGAACAGAAGGCAGAATACTACTTCCTTTTGCCCTCACCTTCCCATGGGACTTAGGTGGGAGGAAGAGATGGGGAATTAGTTTGGATTCACATCTTCCATTTTTGTGCATTCGTTGTAGTAGGAGATGATTTAAAAATTTGTACTAGTGAGTGCAAGCGCAGAATTGCTAAGTTACTACTTGCTAATTAATTGTGGATGCAGTATTCTGATTGGAAGTTATTTATAGATGATTGAATACCACAGCAGGAAAGGTGGGTGAAGGGGCATATTTGGAGATGTTGAAGAGTTCTGTGAAAAATAATCTAAACTTGGAAGATAGAATAAGCAAGATGCTCAAAATACTCTATAGTAAACCACAGGATTGCACATACTTCTTCCTTCTGGCCTTTGCAAAACAGTGCATAGAGGGGGATGACAACTGTTACACAGTTTTACACAATTTTAAGTTGAATGTATTAGCACCTCTCAACACACATTTTGAACTACGTAGTATATGCATGGCACATTAACCTTGTCACTTCTTACTCTTTTATAACTTACTATTCTTTTATATATAGATATAAAATTATATACTTTGTATATATATGAAAATTATATACTGTGTGTATGTCAGTGGATTATGATCTTCGCAAAACAGAGACATGTAAGGGTGTTTCAGTACCC
>VYZV01017790.1:0-41728 GCA_013401275.1 Pandion haliaetus
TGCGGACTTCCAAATATTGAAGAGTTTTACAGAAACGCAAGTAATGCCCTTTAGACTGTTTTAATAAAATGACTCTACTGCATTTTTCAGCAGAGAATGAAATAAAGGAAGGAAAGCAGTGAACTTAAGAGAATTTCTTTCAGCGTTGTACATAAAACCACAAATGAAATAAAGACAACTCATAACAGTCAGGAAGGAAAAGTCAGCATTAACCTGAAGAACAGAGGATTTAAATAAGTGACTAATATGACCTTACAAAACTTCATACTTACAACAGAACCAGGAGCCCAGCACTGCTCATCTTCCACATACTGATCTGACTCCTTGAGAAAGCATCCACATTGCAATATTTACATTTGTAATAAGTCAGGGTTTCTTTTTCCTAAGCTTGTATGTTTCCTACTCATACCCCTGCTCCCCAGGAGAAATATAATTTAGAGAGAGGATTTCAAACAAATGGAGCAATATGCTAAGAAAATAAGATGATTGAAAAAAAGAGTTATGACTAAAAGAGAAAACCACTTTAATGACTGCTGCGTGGGCCTGGGACCCAGCAGATGTGTTTCTTCTCCCTGTTTCCCATCCCATCCCACTAATAACTGCAAATTAACAGCTTATACATTTCTAAGAGCTAGATTACCTGATTCTTTCCTGCTGAGATCACCTAGAAATGCATCAGATGCAAGGGATTACTTAGTACAGCAACCAGCAATCATGGCAGCTGCCAGGCCAACAGGTACCAGGGCTAGAGCTCAGGGGGGAAGTTTTGACTGTGCCATCATCAACTGAAGTGTGCCGTTTTCTCAAAACCAAAGAGACTTCATGAAATTTTGTACAATTTAGCTCTTGCAAATCAGAAACGGACATACAGTTCAGGCATTTTCAGAAGCATGGGGGAAAAGGTTCAGAATGAACAGTGGCACCACAACAGGCATGATTACAGCTGCTTTTCCTCTGGGATTCCTGCAATTTAAGGGTTTTGATCACCAGTATCAATGCTTGTGTAAATTATAACCTTAGACTACTGAATAGTAGGGCATGCTCCTCTAAGACTTTTAGAGCGGGTTTTTTAATGATTATTATTTCTTTTCTCAAAAGGAGGCAATGCCAAGATCTTTGTTTTATTATGGTCACAGTTATCAGTATGGTCACGTGATATGTCAGTTCTCATTTTCACCAGGCGATTTTGTGACAGACCTAAACTAAGAGACATGCCAATCCAAACAAAAATACCTACTGAGCATAAACGGACCAGATCACTTTGTCAGTGCTACAAAACCATTCCAGGGTATTTGATAAAGCTTTTTAAGAAAAAGGGTACCCTAGGACCAATGTCTTCCCATTCAAAATTCATGAGCTCCATTAATCTACCAAGTATGTATTTTTATTGGATCTTACATAGCTCCCTCAAGGCAAGGACACTTTAAAGCTAATTAAATAGAAACCACAACATTCACTGTACTTGGTGCTCAGCTGAAGATACTGCTTCCACACTTAGTTACTGAGCCTTTTCCATTAACGTGCTATCAAACTTTTTCAAATTACACGTCAATATACAAACTGATATGAATTAACAAATCAGCAGGTACTCCTTGATTTTTATATGTCTACCTGTTAAAAATACAATAGTACTGATTTAGCTGATGACCAGAAAAAGCTTTCCAATATTTAAACCACATTTCCTCTGACATACACAGCTTTCTAAAAAAAAATATAAAAATGCCATTCCAGGGCTGACATGTCATATGAGCTTTCCGCTCTATGTGTAAATTTATCTGAACTTCTAAGCAAAACCCCAGCATCATTTCAGAAGGTTGAGAAGACAGTACTGTCAAACACTTTCCCAGGAAGATGAATCGAACAGGTGAACTATTGAAGCTGCCTTGTTAATAGTACCTATATAAAAGCCTGAAAAACACATCTTGTATATTAAAGGTGTGGAATAGCTATTGGCCATTATGCACAGATAATATAAAAATAGATATTTTATTTTAGAGATGAGAATGGGGGAACTTTCATTTTTTTTAATAGACACAGCTGGAATTCAAGTTTCTTTTCTTCAGTTAGGGAATGTGTGTCAATGTATCAGTCTAGTTTCAGACAGCAAGCTCACATGGTACGATATACACATTGTTTTCCTAGCTGCATTCAAGGTGATCATATGTGAATGAGCAGACACTCTCTGTTTGGAGTAATCTTAGGATTTTGCTCAGGCCAAACAATAGCACTTTAAAGGTGCCAGAACAGCCATCCAAGCACTTAGTAATTTATTTGCCTTAAAACACTGCACCATGTGAAGATTTCAACCAGTTTGAGTGTTTAAGCTTCTCTTGCGCTATTAATATTTAAGGCACTTAACATTTTTTCAGTAGGTAACATCTTAAGTGCTAGCGCCAACTCCAAGATAATCACCACCTCTACAAAAGAATGAATATATGCAAAAAATGCATATGTAGCAATTAAAGCTATATTGAACTTGCATAGCTAAAAGCACAGGAAATGTGGAATGAAAACAGCATTAATTCAGCTGCTTTGCACACACAGTTCCATATTCATTTTTTTCTGGATTAAACACATAGGTAAACTCATTAGTGTTTTGTGACAATTTCACAGAGAATTTTCACTTGGATTATAAGCAATGCACCATTTTGCTACGGATCACAGGGCTTCACAAGCAAAATACCCAATGAGGAGAAAATTTGCCTGTCTCATGTAATCAGACTAAATCTCAAGGCAGTTCTACTACTTCCAGAAACTCACTGGCTCACTCAAAGGAAAAAGTCACAGTTCCCTAGCACATATAGGTGAGACGAAAATGCTAAACAGCTTACCAAGCAGCATCAGGCTAATTAACATCATATCAGCTTTAATTGGAAGCGATTCAGCAGTCCCAGCTTTGTAGTAGAAGTCTTTTCAGGACTCACTGATGTGAAAGGCTAATACTGACACCAAGAAGTGTATAGTTCTCTAGCTCTCAAATCTCAGAAGAAAGCTGTAGAGTAATTGTTCACTGGAGAGTGGTCTTGACTCACCAGCAAGAGATAATCCAGCCACTGTGTTGCTATTTCCTTCATGTTGCTTTATTCAAACATGCTGTTGCAAGCACGCAGAACTACATGGGTTGGCTAAATCATCTCTGTGTTAATCAGAGGGTCCAGACCAGGAACAAGATCAGAACCTCAGCTCCTTCCATGCTCGGAGGTCCTCTGTTCTTTCTAATTTACTTCATGCAATCTAAGACACATATCAACTCAACTGTCCATTTCTTACAGAGTAATACCCATCAACATTGTAATTCCTTTAATGAAGATATAATTAATGCTTGCATTTTCATGTCATGCAAACCCTGACGTACTCCTTTGCACCGCTATGAGTAGCAAGAACCTCATCAACCTGACAAACTAATTAAAAATAAGTTCTGATGAGAGTCTGTCTTGAGCGTGGGCATCAAGGATATACCCAAAATAAGCAAAGAAAAATGAAAGACCTTTAAAATCAAATGAACTTCAGCAACCTCTTACTGCGTATTTTCTATGCATTACTGCTATCCAGCTAAATAGAAAGGGATGATGAAAACTAACAACTTAAAATGCTCACCATGATCAACTTATTAAATCATATTAAATTATCCCTTCCTTGCTATCAGATATAATTTTTAGATGACTTGTTCTAAAGGATACATGAAATACTGAGACCTTCACATAAAACCATACAAAATCCTTCAGCTTACTGTGCTGTGGTATAAACATGGCAATGCCTTCCTTAACCAGCTATTCAAATAGAAGAATGAGTATTTCAAGGGTTTTTTTCCCCACAGGTGCTAATAGGTAGTGTGCAGGAAAACTATTAAGCAGGTTGTAAAACAACTTAAACCCAAACCAGCTTCTGACCTCAAGAGTCAGTGTGTTAAAGTATGTACTTAAAAGTGAAGGTATCCCACACCTCTTTCATCCCACAGAAGTAGTGCTTAATATATAAAAAAAATTGTTCCAGAAGAGAGGTCCAGAAGCACTAATGAAAGCTTGGGCTATTTTACAAAAGGATTTCTTGCACAGAAAGAGTACAGCACTATAAAAATGAGCTCCAAGGACACATTTCACATTTAAGTAGAGTCTATTATCAAGACATAACATTTTCATGCATCATTTTATATTGAGAGAAGCTGTGTAGTGAGAAATGGCAGTGTCTAGCTCTTTCTGGCATTAAAGGCCACCTCTGTGCTGTGACAGAAGAGAGATATGAGCCACAGATGAAAATTCAGCTTTTCTCTTATACATATTTCCCTATTAAGGGTAAAAGTCCAAAATTTTCCAATTTATTTCAGAGACAGCAACAAACAGATGGACAAAACCTTTGCTTCTGTCATGGTATTCACATACCCTGTGACAGCCTGGTCCTCCACTGGGGCATCAGCAGCCCTTTGCTGTCACACTCCCCCAAGGGAAATGTGTCATACTGAGTGACATGCCATCACAGGGCCCCAATTTCCTTTTTCCTCAATCTCCATCATTCCACAGGGGCCTTAAATATCTATACAAACTGTCCTGTTCCCTATTTGATAGCTATTTTAAGCTGGATTTCAAGATGAAGCAGTGACTCAAAAGACTGAGTATTTTGCTAAAAATCTAGATCTAAATTCTAATGCTGTGTCACTTAGAGTAATGCCTCTCAGTCCCGGTCTCTACTGCAGTCCATTAAATCACTGTGATGGTAAAATATCTAAAGTAACAACGAAGCATATGATGTAAAACATGGCCAGAGTAGAAAGATTTGAAAGGAAATATGAAAAAAAGAAATAATGCAAGTCCAACTCAGGAGAGGCAAACTGTGAAAGCCAGACTGCCCCACAGAACATGGGTGATTTACAGCCATTGCACCTTCCTTATACCACAGAGGGCAAGCATCACTGCAGTGAAAAGCTTTTCGTTTTCATGCATAATACTGATATAGCACTGAGGAAACGATGGCAGAAAGCTATTAGTGCCTAAATAACTTAGTACTAATCATGCTGAAATAATTTGCCATTTTAGGAAATCTCATCCTAATTGATTTCAGTATTTAGCTCTTCTAATATTAGAGGGTTCTTTTGCCTTAAAATCATGCAAGGTACGTAGAGGGACCATCACGTACTTTAACAGGGCCAGTGCGTGCTCTAGAATCATTCTGAGATTCTCTTCCTCTTCCCTGTGGTTTCCCTCCTATGACCTTACTTAAAATACTTCAGCCACGCTATAAAATCTGTCTTAGAAAAAGGCAATCACTAGCCCACTGGACAAAAAAATAAAACATTTTTGATGATGACCAGTTAAACTAGAACTTTCCACTGGAATAATTTGAAGGTCTTGATGCACTTCCAAGCACCTAATACCTTGGGCTGAAACACCTCTTACCACAACATACAAGGTCCAAAACTGAATGACCCCAGAGGTACTATTATCTCAGAAATTTTAGAAAAGGGCCCTGTGGGTCAGACTTCAGGAGAATACACAGGGTCAGATGAGAAAATATGGCCTATTAATGCTTCTTCTGCACCTGTACAATGCACCAAGAGGGTTTCAGTATGCAAAGTGTGTGATGTTAACTCATTTTTAAGCTGACAAATCAAGCTCCCAACTTACACTCCAAAACTTACTCAGGGTAACATGCAGTCTCAGAGGAAAAGGCCAGGAGTGCAAATGTTCTGCACTGACATACATGCAATCACCTAAAAAACCTTTGCTCTCCAAGCCAGGAAGGCTTACGCAAACTAAAATGAACACAACAGACTAACAAAAAATAGGGCTTATTATAATGAATAAAACATTTCAGAGTTTAGCACGTAAAAATTAAAAAGTCAAAATTACAATAGGCAACTGAAGTTCATTTATTTTTGGATTGTGCATTTGTGTCACTTCAGCTGTACATAAAAGGTTCTTCCCTAATTCATATGGCTTTTCAGTAGTTTGCGTAATGCAGAAACTAACAGCAGAAACTAAGCAGAGTCTATAATATGACTTCATTGCAGTTGATAGAAATGGAACAGCAAAAGAAGTATCCATCCAATATCTGCTCTGAACTGGAAGATATTATGACTTAACAAATTATGTTAGATCTAATTTGGCAAAAAAAAAAACCACTCTAAGTTAAATCTTTCCTCAAAATTACTGTCAGAAAGTCCAAGTAGGCATCAAAGCACTACTAGGATGAGATCCTAAGTCCTGTTTTATTATTAATACGACTTCATTAACACCTTTTGTAGTAGTGATGTCTACATATCTGAAGAAGAGGTTTTTCATTTTTTATCTCTGTACATCACCGCTACTCAGTCCATTCTGTGGTGCTGTGGCAGAGCAGCTGCTACTATATTGATTTTACCTTCATATCTATATTTTCTCACATTGATTGAAAAGTCATCAAAACAAGTTTATGCTTATTTGAAGCTAATATCTAAGCTGCATTACTTGTAAATGGAGGTATAAGCAGACTGTTTAGCATGTTAATATGCTAGGAAGCCAAGAACATTCCTACTTCATTCTCAGGGAGTCTCACACTCTAAGCGTTTTCAACAGTGATTAAATTATTAAAGTTTGTATTGCAACAACAATTAATACTTTTCAGTTTTCTGACAGTCTTCTGCCTCTTGTGTCTAGGGTTTCAAAGCAGTGTACCGGTACAAATAAATTAATTCTCAATACCCTGCAAGGTAAGAAGTATCTTTGTTTTTCAAGGGGCAAAAGCAATGTACTGAGGAACGCACAGTCATGCTCGAAACTGGCCTAAAGTCCAGACCGCAGACCTGGAGAACTGACACAATACATAACTTCCAGCTATGGTTTAGGCTTTGCATACAGTCCACACTTCCGAGTATCAAGACCTATGTTTCTCAATTCATGCACTGAAAATCAGGAATGACTGAGGAAAACAATTAAAAATTAATTACAAATTAATATAAGATTTTACAGCCCAGTGGCAATTTTTTAATCATAAAACTCAGACCACTTTCCTACCTCCAACTCCATTAAGTGTTATTTCATTTGCATTCTCAACTAATACTTTCAAGCAAATATAACTGCCAATGCACAATAATTAAGATTCTCCCTTGAAAATAAAGTTGTGTGAATATAAGCAGTTGCAAACTTTGAAGCTTGAAACCAGAAAAAAAAAAAAAAATTAGCTTCATCTTTTCAGCATTTGTATTTTTTCCAACACACACTTACAGGTGCAATTTTTGGACTTACAAGCATCCAAAAGAACAGAAGCAGCTATAGTTTTTGATAACACTGCTAAGTTTAGAAATAATATTAAGAACACAGTAGTGTTCAGATGACCCAAAAAGCATCAAACCACAGTTCCCTATCCAATAGACAGAAACAGATGACACCAAGCAAGAAGAATATAACTGTTTCTTACAAAGAGATGACAGGAAAATTGACTAACTTCAGTCTGCTCTTTGTCATTGCCGCCACTAAATGCTGGATGCCCTACTGGCATTATAGCCAAGCAGAGTCCTGAGTATAGATTTCAAGACAAATGAAAATGCTAATATGACTTATATAAAGAAGACATCTCACAGTGTCATGCATCTTAAAGTGTCATGCACCTTTTCAGTAAATATCTATTTAATTAGTCAACATACTTTAAGCAACAGCTATCACTTCCTTTAAAACCTCGCTTTCTTTGTGCCCTTACAAAATCCTGTGGCTGCTTCATGAAAGACCAGCACAGATAAAACCTAAGGTTCAATGCAGACAAACAAGGAGTAAGGAAACTAGAATTACAGCAAGGACCTGTAATTTCCATGTACATGATCTGTGGCTTCTGAGTTACTCTACTATGTTACTAAATAACTACTCTCTTTTCCTAATAAAGCTTATTCGATCCTTAGCAAGAAAAATGTCTTAAGGTAGGGGGACAGCATCTTGAACGTCTAGGCTTTTAGACTGACTTTCACTATTGCTCTCCAAAAATTGGGTTTGTGAATGCCTGAAAACACTAGGTATAAAAGAATTCAGCAGGGGTATGCAGAACAATAACGATGCTTGTGATCATACAGTATGTAGAGCTATTTAAGGAGTTTAAGCCAGAAAATCTTTCATAATATATCTAACCATATAAGAGGACTAATAACTGATCTAGTTAATGCCTGCTTCCAGTCTCACAAATAAAAATTACCATGTTCAGTTTGAAAAAAAAGCATCCCACTAAAAGTGGAAGTTGTAAATTATCAAAAAAATTCTACCTACACTAGCTATAGCATTGAAATGAACCTTCAGTCACCGGACTATGCAGCAACTTCAATTTATTATGTAAGCAAAATGCCAAGTGCTACTTCTATATTTGTATAAAAAAGCTACTAAGAAAATGCTTTCAGTTAACCTCTCTTGCTGCTTTTCATTTGAGAGTGAAAGCAAGTAAGGCCTCATCAATGCTGCCATCTACAGAGCACTTCTCCATATCAAAAGATTTTATATTTTTTTTAATTTAAGACCTTGAAATTTTTCATTGCCTAATAAACTGCTTGGAAACCAACCGTACACCACCTTAGTTTCTACTTGCAGCAGTCCCAAAATACAGTTACATTCTATGCATTTTTTTTCCTAGATGGAAAAAAGGGGAAGAGCCATGGGATAACAGTGATTTCCAAACAATTTCAGAGACAGTCACATCTGCTCACACTGCTGTGGCTGATGTCACCTGCAGTAGTAATGCACCACTCACTTCAGCAGTTTACAGGGCATATAAAAATCAAGGAAGAACAGCGAAAGATTTGCACCTAAATAGCTGAACTAAAACTAAAAAAGCCTTCAGTGTATCCAGGAACATTTTCACCTTTCTTTTGCTTCACCACAAAAAAAAGAAAGATAAGTAAATAAATGCATGAGTAAAATAAATAAATCATTCTGATAAATGCATTCTATCTCAAAATATAATATTTTCTATTTCATCTACCACTGCAAGTGCTTCATGTCACAATTTCCAACTTTCAGAATGTACAAGCAAATTTCTACATAGAAAAAGCTAAGTGAAAAATACATCAAAAAATAATGTATAAATACAAATGAAAACAGATAAAATGATCTCTACAGCAACATATTGTCTTGCTTTACAATAGAGACAATAACCTATATAATTTGAAATGGTGTTTTGAATTATCTTTACTACAAATTCAGGCAGCTTGCTTTAATACAGATAAATCTCACTCTAGAAGGTACAATTATGATGAAAACTTTGCTTTGTCTTGTCTTCAGTCAGCTCTTCTGTAAACAGCAGGTTTCACTGTGTAAGACCATGTAACAGCCCCAAATACACTAAATCCCATTTGGTGTGTTCTCTTCTGTACTCACAAAATGCACTCCGGTTAGGAAATGAACTCATAATTGTTCGTGCATTTCCAGTGCTAAACCTTTAACTAAATATACAGTGCCAGGTTAGTTCCACAGCCCCAGAAATGTTGTTTGTTCTGGCAGAGAGAGCTGGCCCTGCTCCAATACCTTGCCAGTCCATTACAGACATGGTAACTGAATGCAGAAAGGACTCATTTTCTTCTGTGTGTGAAATACCCAACAAAGTGTATTTGGCTATTCAAGCTGCTCACATTGCCAGGACAGGTTGAAAACCAGGGGAAAAAAAAAAAATGAAGCCTTTACCATAAAGCATTTCTGAATGCTACTGGGCGAGCACAACCACAAGAGCTTGGTGCTGCCAGAGCTGTTTCCACGGCTTCTGCTCCCCCCCCGGCACAGCTGACTCTGTCCTCTCCCACCAACAGCTCCTCCTGCCCAGGGGATCCCTTCAGAAAAACGGCCCTGCCTTTTCCAAGCCTTCACCCTGTTCACAGCCCTTCCCACACCAACCACCTCCCACACTTCCACCGTGAGGAATACTCATATTCAAGATCTAACGTGATCATCCTGATGCCTTTTCACAGGATCATACAGGATCCGCCAAAAATTTCACCTGAATCCTGGGCACCATGCCTGTTCCTCATCCATACTGTATGTTTTAATTCCAGCAAGTTCATATTCTTCTGCTGACTGGCATCTTAAGGAGATGATCTGATAGCTAGTAGTGGTCATCACTTGTAAGCATACCTGTAGGATCATTGCATACATGGTGAAGCCCCTGATTTTCCACGCAGAGCACCAATCCATTCTGAGAGGAGTCAGCAGAGTGCTGCAGTGAGCACACCTACCTTAGAAACTAAAAAAGTTTATGAAAATGTTAGCAAAGCATCTACAATATACGATATAAGTGAACCCAGTATGCAGGTGCATGATCTCTGCTGTGGGTTTTACAGGCACACATACGTCCTCTGACAGTGGCCAGCATTTCCAGTAAATGACATTCAAAAGTAAAACTTGTCAATAAAAAGGGTGGCATTGACTGGTATATACTTTCAAAGCTCATGCTCAGTAATTCACAAAATTCAGCAACTGGGCAGTAGTGTTCCAGTCAGTTTTGTACAGCAATGAGATGTCAGCATTGATAGAGACCTGAGGTACACACACACATGAAAATATAATACTGCTGCCACACGTGCTGAGCCACTGGACATCAATACCTTCCCATTGTTTCTAGCAAAAATAAAACTTAAAATGTCTACCATTTGGCTGTAGCACCACATACCTGAGGCTGTAAGAAAGATGCTTCTGCAGAGCATGGTGCAGGTACAAGTAAACACTTACCCAGCTGATGTGCCCGGATGTATTTCAACTTTACTGCAACAAGGAACAGGCTCTGAACAGATTTTAACAATTTGCCCATTTTACAGAAAACTTGAAGGAAGAAATCCAAGATACTATAGGCCCTTTGAACCTCCGTTTCTAGCTCATTCCCCTGCATTTATGATATACCACCCAATGGAAGGATTTAACAACATGAGCACCAGTGAAGCACAGAAAATGTTCTCCCTTGAGCAGGTATCAGGCACCATGCGGAAAACAAGTCAGCAAGCTCAAATGAGCAAAATGCATTTGCTTTGATTTTATAGATGAAGTTTTGCACAAATCATAGTTTGGAGAGAAGTTGTTTCTATTCTAACTTCATATGAATTTCAAATACTTGGTTTTATTTTTAAGACAACAGTTATCTAGAAGCCAAAGATTTAGGCAGTCTATCTTAAGCCTGAAAATACAAAATCTGTTGAAAGCAACACTGGCTAGGCCGGCTCTGAAATTACCAGCACAGAGGATATGCTTTAATTAGAAGGTTTTTACCAGCAGGGTCTTGTAGACAGCAAGTACCTGCCTAAAAAAAAGTGATGCAAGAAGAAAAGCTGTCAAAACTTTTCAACAGACATGCAGACATCACGTGTATGGAAGGGACAAATGTTTTAAAAAGGTCACGGCAAATAATCAAGTTTGCTGCTAATTCTGTAACCAAACATGGTTACATATGACACAGACATTGCTAGAAGAAACCTCTAGGTAAAAATTCACCCCACCTTTTTTTATTGGCCTTCATTTAACTTTTCCTTGTGCTTTTACATACTTGCCTCCCTGCACAAACATTAAAAAATGAGAATGTCTAATGAAAGCCATTCAGGCACTAGTTTATATATTCAGCCCAATGAGAAGCAGCTTTCCCCTTTTCTTATATTCTCCAACTACAATGGAACAACAAAATGATAAATCTAACTATACAAACCACTGGGAAAAGTATACAAGCCCTTACCATATCCATTTGTTCAATTTTTCTGCAAAGGATGCCCCTTTGGCAGTTCATCCTTCAGAGCAAAGACCAACTCCTCCGCACAAGTACATATGCAATCTTTCTTAACCTTTAAAAGGCTTTGAGCACAGGAACTTAAATAGTTACTAACAGCTTTACAACACAAACTGAAATCACTTTGCTCCATCTGTATGCCAGAATATAATTGTGAAGGAAGCTGCAAAAGCGGATCTTTTTGCTGAAGGTCTGGAACAGAAGAACGACCCAACAGTTATGGATATCTATGTCTGGACGGAATGTTAGTTCTGATCCACTTACTGAGTATTAGTTTTATTTCCAATGACACTTTGGGTGCACTAGTCAATGCGGGATCCAGGAACAGAGGACATTTTAAAATGTAATTAAAATGTACTATTAAACCTTTCCAAAACCCCAAACTTATATGGAATGTATGTAACATCAAACAGCCTGCTACATCTCAAGCAGGTAGCAAAAACCTGCATGTAATTATTTTTGAAAATAAATTTATATGCTCATTTTTTCAGGAAAATAAGTATCAGCACCAAGTAATGACTGAATTCTCTGATACCGCTGAATTACCATCTGCCTGCAGAGATAAAGTCTACACAGCAGTGGCCAATGCACCAATGCTCAGTGAGGTGAGCATCCAACACCACGAGGCACTCCATTCTCTCAGCACCTGTGGGATGCCAGGTACAGAACACCCTCTGTACCTCCCTGGGTAATGTCACGACTCTAAGTGTGAAGCTGGCTACTTACTACCATTTGAGGCTGACTGCTGGATTCAGCGTGACATCCAGTGTAAAACTTCTGTAATTGCTCAGTCATAACCAAATATCTGTAACATCACTGCATTATGATGACTACTTTCCCTCACTTCTGATACTCACTGAAACTTTCCCTTGGAGCTGGACGTATCTCAGTTCTTCTTCTGACTGTAGGATCACTGCCCACCAGTCCAGTAAGACCGATTCCTTCTCACTTTTTTTGTAAACTCTTTCAAGGTCTCCACATATACAGGCACCTAAGCAAAAACTGACTTTAGGATCACTGCCCACATGGAAAGAAGCAGACTCGTTTGTTTCACTGCAGTGAGCAAACAGCCCTTGCATCCTTGAGATCTACCAAACTAACACTTGCATCACACAGTCTGATCCCACTAGCAATCACTGAACCATCACTTCTCCAAGTCATTGTCACATTCATGTTGCCTGCTTCCCCAAAGAATATAAAAATACACTTGCCAGTATCCAGCCACATTTCAAGAAATCTTTTCATACGTTAGATGGTATCAATGCACTAGCCTTTTATTTAAATAGATGCATTATTAATAGCTTTTCTGATCAGAAAATAATGAGGGGTTTTATGTGAAACATTAAAAAAAATAATTACTATTTCATCTAGTTTGCAACTCCTTAAATATCAGTGAGAATTCATTGTAAGAGATAAAGGAAATAGCCAAATCAAATATGTGACATCTTCTATGAGCAACCTTTTAATTTTTTACCTCATAAAGTGATGATCCCTGTATGTTGTTAGAGCTAACATAAGCTCAGACTAGTGACCAGTCTTTGCGTGCCTTCATTTGCCAGAGCAGTGAAACTCAATTACCTTAATCGTATATATTTGCATCTTTGTGCTATAGTAAAAATGTATTTGATTTCATGCAGAATTTATATACTTTGGCAAGTTCAGCAACAAATCACAGTCTGCATCTAGGGCAATGATTAAGTATTTTAGCATGAAGCTGCACCTACAGAAGACTTAGAGACTTTCAAGTTTGGGACATGCCTTGCCTCTGCCTCTCGGGTGTCTTTACTTCCACAAGGTTGCACTTCATTGCACGGTTGACTGAGCAAAGGCTTGTGAAGCTGTCCCTTGGGTGCTCCCTCATCTCTGATCGTGCCTGTCTAATAATTTCTTTTTTCTGCGATAACCATGTTTTCTATCTTTCTGTCATAAGGAGAAAAAAAACAAAAAAACAAAACAAACCCCCCAACTTTCAAGGTTATTAAAAGTGTTTTGTAATAAAAACTTATGGGTATTCTCCCCAACATTTGCTTGCTTAATAAAAATTAGCCCTCATTTTTTGTGTTGACTTTTAAGAAACTTCCAACATTTCACCTTTGTGTGAATTCATTGAAAATAAAAGATGTAATGGTATCTTTCTTCACATGATCATAATACACCATACAATTATACAGCACATTTAGTTTGTATAGTAGCTCTTCTGCATGTTTATCTGCACGATTGTTTGAACAGATCTTTAACGTATCTCAGAAAATGTGAGAATGAACTGAGATCAGGCAGAAGAACAACTCCTAGACAACCCTAGCTTTGAAATGAGAGACACTGTCATCTCCCAGTTGAGCAAAAAGGGATAATAATATCCACTGATCTTTTACAGTATTTTTTTCAACGTAGAACGATATTATTTTCTAGAATTTCCGAGACAAATTTGTACATGTATTATGCAGGTTACCCATTTGGACAGGAAATCTAACACATCAGAATATGATTAATTTACTGTATAGGAACAGGTTATCTACACAATTCAGTGGATATACCAAGGATTTCCAGGTGGCCTGGGCAAACGTCCCAGATGCTCCAATTCTAGCAAGATAAGAGTTATGGATTAAAAAAAGACATTGAAAACCTGTATGTACAGTAGCCCCAATTACGGGTATTTTTTAAAGAGTCTCTATTAAAGCAGAAGTTTTTCTAATGTTAAATGTTTAATCATTAATTTATTCCTGTTACAAACTTACAAGTTCATTTTACAAATGTGCTGTGGATTTTTGGGGGAGAAGCCCTATAAATTCTTCTTATTACTTTAATACTACTGTTCTACTACTTCAATTATTTCAGTGTATTTTGATTTTTGGCAATGGTATTTTTGGTTTATATCATATTCAGATTTCCAGTTTCAAGTTAATAATCCACAAATCTATGTCCAGTATTTACAGCTTTATAAGCCATTTTTAAGGCTAACAGAAGAGTGTTCCCTGATAGAAGCTCTCCTGAACCAGCTGGATCTGGCTGATATATGGTACAGAAGCTCATGATCCACAATACTGATCTGTAAGAAGCAGACACTAAATGAAACAGACTTCTTTCAGCCTCCCTTCCTCAAAATGATTACTGAACAACAGGTCCAGCAAGTAATGATGTTCATCTTCGCATAGGAAGAAAACTCCAGTCAGCAGAACTCTGGTTTTAGAGTCAGTGAACGCTCTGCCCTCTTCCCTCCCTGCCTTCCTTGATCTCATCTCCTTCATTTTCACCTAGACACACAAACTGATACATCAATAGAAAGGTCTCTCTCACCTCTCTCAGGTGACAAAATGCAGCACAAGCCTTGATGTCTTCTCTAAAGACATGATTTTAAAGATCTGGAGTCAAAACTCAAAACACAGTCATAATTATATATATGACAGCAAACCATTGTTTGTGAAGTGAGAAATCATACAGTTACAACTCTGTCACTATATTTGCGGCGGCAAACACAGTGTGACTAGTTTTGATCTTCTAACAGAGCTCACAACAGAAAATTACATTTAAAAAAAACCCAGCATCATTTCCACTCACATTATGTCATATCATTACTCTGAACAGGAAACCTTTGCTGTAGCCCTACATGGAAACCTACATTTCAGGACAGAAACTCTTTCCAAGAGGAAAGCAACAATATAAATGATCAGCTACTTAAAGAATTCTTTATTGAATCAAATCTGCTAGTTACATTTTGCCACAGGTGGACTCCAGACAGACTACAAAAGGCCATGGGATAACTCTGTATTTAAAAGAAAATTATTTTTTGCAACAGCTGATATGTATCTAACAAAGCTATAGGACTTGGCACAGTAGGTGGTGACATTAAAAACTAACTCATGTTGTTATTAAATTCATATTTTTTTAGATTCCATCTGCTCAGCTCTATTCAAGTCTTTTAAAATACATACAGTTTAACTCCTGATAGTGAGATGTAAAATAATAACTCTGGTGACTCTGGACCAGGAATCTGTTGATAATTACTCTTACAGTAGAGTCTATGTGTCTGATCAGCAGATTAACTACCAGCATTTTACCAGTATTTAGGTTTGTCCAGAGGAAGAAGCATCCAGAGGATTCATTATTTTTCCACTCCTTTTGTATTATTTGTACAACACTTCGTACGGCCCTCTGTGCAGTTCTCTTCTATTTGTATCAGACAAGTACACTGCAGCTATTGAATAATTCAATCCTACTATTATTTCTGTACAGAGAACATTAGTACGGACCAAAACAATCAACCATAAACAGAATTAAAAAAGACAGAGACCTGGTGAGGTCACTAAGATTTACACTGAAGAAGCATCTGCCCGTGGTCAAGTATGCTGATGAAAAGGTTGTGCGTACCCCCTCGAAACCGTTCATGATGACAGCAGAAGCACAATTCTCATTCAAGGTCAAGAAACCGGGGAAACAACCCACAGGCGAACAAAGCTGGAACTACACACAGGGTGAGTGGCCATGCCCAGACAGATGAGAAAAGCCTTAGCTTTAGCAGATCAGTCAGACATTAACCATATGGTTTCACTGAAGTCAGACAACCGAAAGCAACGTGCAGAAAGGGATCTGGGGGTGCTGGTGACAGCGGGCTCAGTATGAGTCAGCAGTGTGCCCTGGCAGCCAAGAGGGCAAACCCTGTCCTGGGGTGCATCAAATACAGTATAACCAGTCGGTCAAAAGAGGTGATTATCCGGCTGTATTCAGCATTGGTGTGGCCTCACCTGGAGTACTGTGTGCAGTTCTGAGCCCCACAATTTAAGGATGTGAAGGTCCTTGAATGTATCCAGAAGAGGGCAACAAAGCTGGTGGAAGGGCTGGAAGAAATGTCCTACGAGGAGCAGCTAAGGACTTTGGGCTTGTCTAGTTTGCAGAAAAGGAGGCTGAGGGGCGACCTCATCGCTCTCTACAGCTTCCTGAGGAGGGAAAGCGGAGGGGGAGGTGCTGAGCTCTTCCCCCTGGTATCCGGTGACAGGATGCATGGGAATGGTTCANTCCTGAATTGGTCAGGACTAGATGATTGCTCTAGGTCCCTTCCAGCTGAAATAGTCTATGCTATTCCAAAATTGGCACAGCCTAACCAATGCAACACTCTAGGGGTTTGTGCTAGGTGCACATACACAGCAGAAAAAAAACGGAAGCCTAGTTTCTAGACTTATATTTATGCCATTTCTTGCCTTATATTTGAGTGTGGAAACCACTGTTAGGGTTGCAAAATAAACAGTACTCTACCTCTATCTGAACTGCAGGAAGATATTCTTTCCCCTGTGACTAGGAACTGTGATGGAAACCTCAAGCCACCCCACAATGGCAGTCAAAGTGCAGGTGAAGACTGTTCTTGGCAGGATTCAAAGTAATGACTCAAAAATTAGTTCCATTTACCTTTCCCCTGAATCAAGTCCCTTTTCTTTGTACCAGAAGCAAACGTTTTAAAAAATGAAAAGGATCCACAAAAGAAGTAATTGTATATGGCTCTGATCACTCACATAAGGCTTAGCAGTACTTTTAAGAAATAAATGCAAAACCACACTATTTCCTATGTATTTCTTATGCAAAAAAAGGAATTACGTAGTCTGCATGGAAACAGATTTTTATCATATCTAATTTTACTAGAATCGGACCTCTTAAGTAATTGCAAGATTTTTGTACTAACTCTGCCATTCCAGGTGCAGGATTCACAAGGGGACTTGCTGCAACAAGTAAGATTTACAGTGCACCTGGTAGGAAATGATCTGGTAATTGATAAATATTACTTGGCATTCTAGATGCTGTGAAAGTTTGTCCAGGGTAGTTCATTGCTCTCCTGCTATCCATCATTCATTCATGGGATTAATTTAGTTAAATTTAGTTAACTCCAGCTCAAACAGGGTCCTTATTTCAACATTTCAAAAAGTTTTATAGCCCCTGCATTAGAGTATATCAGCATTACTTGGGTGTACATACTTCAATTTTGTGTTGAATTCAGATAACTCAGAGACCAACATTGTAAGAAAAAAAAAACAAAAGAGATAAATTTGGAAATACTTTGTTCATATTTTTTGTGGCAAGAAAACTCTATATGGCTTGTATACATGATACAACCAGTTCAGCAAGGCATGCTTTGTTCTAAAAGCAGATGCTTAACTGAGTTATCTATTTTATAAATGTAAGGGATTTTATTGTTTTAATGACTTATTCACTTACTGAAGACATTTAGATTCTTCTCTTTCTTGTTGTAGTGAAGGGTAGCACAAGAGATAAGGGATGCTTGTAAAAATATTTTGGCCAGTTATACACCCAAATAAATATCCTCAATGGCCTATGGCACACAGATGTAATTAGACAATATATTTCGTCTAAGGCATAAGGCTGTTTAGAGACATGGTTGAATAAGCACATCAAAATATGGAGTTTCTCAAGACTGAGCTGGAAAGGTCAGGAGAAAACTATTAAAATCTGTGAGTTCTCTTTGGAGAAAAGAGAAAGAGAAACCATGGCAAACCATGGAGAAGGGGCAAAGAGGAGAACGAGATGAAGAAAGTTATTATTGTAGAAATAGGTTCATTTCTCAGAAGCAGAAACCGAACAAGAATGTTTCCAAAATATATTATAAATTCAATCATTAGTATTAATTTATCCTCTACCTGTCAGGCTTCTGCATGAACCATCAGGGTTTTGCAGCCTCTTCCCCTTCTCCTGTGTATCTCCAGTTGATACAGCACAGCTGTGTAGCATTGGGTCAGACTGGTGGGAAAAGACCAGTGTGAGAAAGAGCTAGAAGAAGCCTCCTTGGGGACTTACTTGGAGTTGTGTTGAAGCTCAGGCTCTTGGCCTTTGCACGAGCTCTGTTCCAAGTATATCTGTGCAAGCCACCTACCTCATTGATCTGGTCCTAACACTGACTGCAGATTGACTTTGCAGCTTTACCACCAACCAGTCTGGTCAACATGATCTTATCTCAACGTGACTGTGGCTGAACCTGGCTACTATCACCAGACCTCCTCTGCTCTTCTTGTTTGGCTGCTGTGGGATGGCACACTTGGTGAGGACACTGCCTTGCTCTCACTCTTGGCTCCCCTTCTATCCCAGAGAAGGCTGCTCTTGCTGCTTGCTAACATCAGCTCCCAAGTAAAACAACTGGTTGTCTTTGCTTTGGTTTTCTATTAGTTGTTAGCAACTACACAGTGGTATCTCCCTATAGTTGATAATCTCATGTGGCTAGTATAGATTCTGTCACCAAAATATTGACATGAGGAAAATAGGTTCTTGAATTCAGTGAAGTGATTGGAGAAAAGACTGATTGTGTTGGTATATTTCTTTATGTAATCAGAACTTGGACTTTGGGTAGATTATGGTAATGTCTAGTTGCAGTTGTAATAAAATGGTCCTATCCTGGATTTGAGTACAGCGAAAGAGTCCATGTACATCAAATTATGCAAAGAATACAAGGAATAGAAACCATATTTATGGATACACAAGATGCTCAGAAGACTAGTAATCAAGGACAAGTGAAAGCTGTTAACTGAACATAAAACCCCGGTTCAGGCCTGCACTTTTGAATAGGCTGAAGATGTCTGAAGAACTATAGAGCATGTGCACCGCTGCAGAAAAGGTTGTTCCACATTCAAATAATCTTAATTTCACTATTCTACAAACTAGGAAGTTTGGTTTAGTAAGTTCCTTGCACACAATTGTTATTTGCATAGACAGAGCATGGCCAACTTTTTTCTGTTAAACAGAAAAATTTTTTTTTTTTACCTGGGTAGCTGCTTTCTTTTTCCGCTTAATATTCTTTTCTAGTTCTTTAAGCTACACAAAGAACCCCCTCTAGAAAAGCCACAAGCTCATATTCCATACCATATTCCAGAGTAGCAAGTATGCTACCATGACCGTCCCTCTGCTACCATGGAGCTAAGTGAACCTCTGCACCTCCAGAGACTAGCACATTTTCTATTACAAGCTTGACCTCAAAAGGTGAGATTCATAAACAAGTACCAGGCCAATTGCATAGGATGATACACTGCTTGGTAGATTGCATAAACACCTCTTGAAACACTAGCTATACTAAAGAAACTGTGCTATGCAATGATCATCCTAAGAACACTTATAAGCAAGTATGATTAGAAAAGTAAAATCAGGGAAGAGAAGACCAGTGTGAATCATTATCAATTCCACTTAAAGCTAAGAGAAATTGTGTAGAAGGTTTGTTGGTTAGGTAGGTAAATATATATCATGAAATATTTTGTATTCTGCTAAGATGCTCAAGTCCCTTAAGACAATTCTCTTTCCCAGTCACTTCTATTTCAGATCACCAGTCTATAAAAAGAAAGAACCAATATATACTAGCGTACATGCAGCAATAGCTAGTATCTATATAAATATCCCTCAGAAGATAATTGCCCACTCCCTATCATCTCATGCAAAGACACATAAGGAAAGCTAGGAGTTTGCAAGAGATCTGCTTCAGTACAAAATTCTGCTTGAAATCCTTTTGAAGTAGTTTGGAGGGCAGAGGTACAAAATTTGAGAGAAAGTCACCAGTTCTCCTCCATCCAGTAACCTCTGCAACACTTCTAAATCTTTGAATTACCCAAGAAGTATGCTGCAGAGCGCCCACTTCACAAGTCCACCACCATACTCACAGCTAACAGATTTGGTTTGGGAGAATTAAGAGCAGTAAATCAGTTAAACCAAGCCATCATGGAGGCAACGTTGAAAATAACACAAATGTCTTGAGCTGAAGTCATTTACGTGGCTGCACTTTTTGGTGTTCTCAGCTTTCTCCACATTGCTAGACAGATTCTTCCTGGGACATGGCATGGTCTTTTCCTTGAGAATGCTTGATCAAGCCAGTTCTCAATAGCGCTAAACTCTGACACAGCCATGTTGACTGTCATCTAAGCCAACAGTGAGAAAGATCCCACCGCAGTATGGAATCAGCCTTTAAAAAAGATCAATTTTACTGTAAAAGCCTTGATTCCTTACAGAACTTAAACCCCAGTGGTCTGTATATTTAATTCTTTTGGCAGTTAAATGAAATTAAACTAAACCTGAAATTAAAATTTAAAAAAAAAAAAAAAAAAAAACATACAAACAANTTCCAGACCATGAAGTAGAGCAGTTTAACTCCCTGAAATGAGGCTATCTTCTGGAAAGGTATTTTCTGTAACATCCTGAATGCCTTCCAGCATTGCTTATGGTGGTTATTCCCCAACTATTGAAATGGATGAGTACAGTGCAAAGAGGTAACTATGAAAACTGTAAAACAAAGAGTCCATTTTTTTTCTCTCCAGTTGTGAATTCCAAACAACAGTATCATTAAAAATATCTTTTGCCCAGCCAAGTTATTATTTTATTTCATACAGTAAATTCCATCCCAGAGAATTTAAGATTTCTTAAATGAATGACTTGTCTAACTGTCTAGCTACTAACCTCTGTGGGCTTTTTACCTAACTTGCATGAGAAGAGTAGTTTTTGGAGAATGCTTGAAGACAAAGGGAGCTTTACTAATAGCTATAATTACATGCTCAGGGTAATTTAGTTGAAAATGAGCTGCATAGTGTTTTCATGTGGCTCTAATATTGCTATGTCTCACAGTTAGGGGAGAAGCAGCAAGTCACAGGGAACCTACAAATTAAATAAATTGGATCAAAGCTAAGAAAACCATCTGCAGATTTACCTGTGACAACCTGTTTGCCCGACAACACCGGCAGTGATGAAGCAAACAAGCAAAGCACTAGCATATGCTGCTCAAGAGACAGCAGTAAACCACAGTGGAAAGCAAATTTTATTGCTCTGCCCTGTTCCTAAGTACCATCAAAATGTTTTCATATTTCATCACTGAGAGTGTGCACTGCATATTAACACAGTGGCAGAGAGCCACAAGTTAGCACTGTGGATGAGGCTTAATCATCCACCTCTACTGCCCAGGCAGGCAACAGGTTCAGAATAATACGAGGACATGTCTGTTCCTAGTGTCCAGTCTTAAAATATGAAAATTGTATCACTGAGCTCCTGAAGCAGGTTAAAAATCTGCAAACCGCTTCAGTCTTAAATATCTCCTTCATTTCTCTGTTAGTCAAATGCTAAGCCGTTGATTCATGATTACTTGGAAATCAAACTCAAAGGCAGGAGGAACAAGGGTGGAGGGAGCAGTGTCAATACAAAAGAAAAGCCAAACCAGAAAGCAGCAAAGATCATCCAAAGAAGGCTTATCTAGACGCAGTGATGGCTGCCTGCTCTCTTATGTGACTTGAAAGAGGAAAAAAAAATCCTGCTCCCTCCTTTTCATTCCATAGAGGCTTCATTTGTTTTTCAGAGAGGAATGGTGCAGCACATATTGCTACAACAGCCTGTGACACAGAACATTTCCCCCAAACCCCTTACAAGTCCCACAACCCAGCACATGGGTCATAAGCTTGTCATATGACAGAAACAGACAGAAGCCTTTCACTGCTGATGTTTCTTTTTCTCCATCAGCAGTCAAGGGTCATGCAAATGCTCTTCTGCCCTAAGAGTTTTTATATGGATTACCACACAGCATATATCCTATCACCTAGAGTTTATAAACAAGGTTATTAAGAGGCACCAATGTGTCTGAAAAGATGCATCCTCCAATAGAAAGCACATTCACATCCAACTAGAAAGAATCACTGGATGTTTCCCATGCGTATCTCACCACAGACCACACCTACCTCATCATGTTTCCCATGTGCTGTAAACAGACCACAGGCTACAGACCATAGATCTTCCAACTCAAATACAAACTGGAATTGATTCCATTTCAGATATCATTTTTCACTTATCATTACTTGAAGTATTACTGCATTTCTGTGGAGCTGCAAATATCTTGAACCAGACTCCTCCCTTGTCAGGAGACACTGCAGCAATATCTTTCTATGGAAGGGTCGGAGATTTCTCTAAAAGCTAAAATGAAATTATGAGGTTTTCTTCAACCTCCCACTAGGTACACTCAGTACGCTTCAATCTGTGGCAGGTGCTATAGGCACACAGCAGGCATTGTACTCTTATTTGACATGTAAATTGTCAGGGCTTGCCCAGGTACCATAAAAATGGAAAACGCTTAAAAAAAATAAATACCAATAAGTACATTTGGAAGAGGGAAATCTTTCCTATCAGAATTCTTTTTGGGAAGGACAAAGTTTTCAACAGAGGAAATTATGAAAAAGTGAGAAGCTATCAGAAGAAAAGAATGGTAAGAAAACTGCATCTCCTTTACAATAAATCATATCCTTTTCCATATCTTTAAAGGGCACTGCTAAACGTAATGACTAACATTTGTGAACAATTAGGTAAATCTCTACCGAGATTGCTCCACATGAAAGCAGCTTTAGAGGTTAAATGTTTTAATACCAAGAGAAGGCTTAAAGATTAAGCAAAATTGCATTGTGAAGTGCTTTGGGTAATGGCATCTTCATAAATTAAGACTACACTTCCACATAACTGGCTACATGTGCACATACACGTGTGCTTGTGTATGTGTGATGGTTGTCCTTTCTGTAACAGAAAAGATTACATGTCTGCATTTAGAATTTTCTCCCAATTCTTACTATAAATCTTGGCAGATGTTGTTACCTTTGTTGCAGAGAGATTAGTCTTTGGCAGGTTGCAAACTTGTAAGTTAAATGAGAACACTGCAGAATCATGGGAATACCAGCACTGGGAAACAGACTTACATAAATTCTCTAAAATGAATTGCAAACTTTTTGAATTATCAGAACTAGGAGGTTTTTTACAGCTGGTTATTGAGCTGTCCATGTTGGACAATGTCCTGGAAGACCATCTAGAGATCTGGCTTCTGCCAGCTTTGGTTTTACATCAGCCAGTATTTCTGCAGTTGGTGACAAAAGCAAATCCTACACTGCATCCAAAATGATCATTCAAATATGTTTTGCCACTGCTAGAAAAAGCTCTTTACATTAGCCTTAACAAAAGTCAGATTTTTACAGTGAGTTGCATATAGTCAAGAGTATCAGCATTTGTTTATGTATTTTGACTATAAGGTGAACTTTTAAGAACGGAGCATTTTTTCAAGCTTCAACTCAGAACAAAGACCTTCTGATCCGTTTCCAGTCACAAAAGCTTCAGCATAGCTCTTGGGCTACAAGGCAGCCCTTTTTAAGCAAAAGTTTGTTCAGGGATATGCCACTGAAACTTCTCTATGGACTTCATATTTTATGGCCAAGACGACAGACAAACCTACAGAATGGATAATGAGATAGGTAAAAAGTTCCACAGAGAGAAGGAATGTGCCTTTTGTTTAGGGTCTAGGACTCAAATGATCATATCAATTATTATTCCAACAGCTGTATATTGAACCACTTGCTTTCTCAACACTATGTAAAGATTAAACAATTTTGGATTTTGAACATGGGAATATTTCAGTAGCATTTAACATTAGACCCCGAGTCAACAGTATAGTCTCAAGCCTTGCCTCTGCATGAATCAGGGTACCTTGTAGATCTAAAAGGCAGTAATAGAATAGTAGAGGCTAGACAACAGCTACAGAGAAATCCAGCCAAATGCCAATTATGGCAGTGAGATTAAAACATAAAACTTGGAGTAATTCAATAGGCAATAGAAAACAAGATACTGAACTTGGATTGTCATAACAAGAAGCTCTAAGGCATTTTGAATGGTGGCCCATCAGACAACTATCACTGAACATGTCAAAAAATGAATTATCTGAATATTAATGACAGTCAGAGAGAAGTTCTCACTTAAACATCTTTCTATTTTTCAACCAGCTATAAAAGAATGTACCAAAGGTAGGAGAAAGCCATTATCATTTTGTGCCACTTTTATAGACATGGCACAAATCAAGACAATCTCTGTGAGGCACTGCTAAGATTCCACCTATAAAACTGTCTGCCATTTCAAAACTCAGTGGTAGAAGTGTCAGACAAAAGAAGGACACTTAAAGAACAGAAAATTACTTAAATGGCTAATGAAATTGAATTACGAGGAATATATTAAAGAAGCACATTTATATTTTTGTAGTTAGTAAAAAGGCTAAGGGGTAACTAAAATTTAACTGCTTTTCAGATCTCAGCGTGCTTCATGTACTACATTACAGAACCAAATGGAGCTTCTGTGAACGTGTTCTGATCACTATCAGTGCTACAAAAACACATTCTTCTGCCAAGAAAAACAATCCTGGCTAGCCAGAGAAAAATGGTTTCAAGCAGTATATTCACCAGACAAGAAAAAGCATTTATATAATAGAGAAATGAAGATAATATAAATCCTCTACTATTGATTTAATTGAAATCATATTAAAACTGGCAGATAAAAAAACTTTACAATGCTGAATTAGACTCTAGTAGATTATTAGATTTTCTTTGTGCTTCAGTAATCAAGTACATTAATATGCACGTGAGTCACTGAGTTCTTATTATACCATGTACTTTCAAAAAATACAGAGTTCTGTTTGGGATTTGGATTATTTACACAGTTACTTCTTCACACATTCCAAATTATTAAAAAGATATTAGGTATATGCAGAACCCGTGGATTTTTACAGCCTAGGAAACTTCTACATCACCTTGCACATGAGGACACAGAGAAAGGAGGAAAGTTTAGAAGCTATATGGGAACATTTTTTTACCATACTAAAAAGGGGTTTTTACTTGAAATATTCTGCAGAGCCTGCTGAAGTAGTGAGTTGGCCTAAATGCAATTTGATTATCCAAGCTACTCTTAAAAAGCCATTATTATATTATTAATTTTTCCTCAGAGATTATATCACCTTTACACAGAACTTTTATTTTCTAGCACTTGTAAGATTACCATTTTAAAATATACTTAGGTTAAGTTATTAGTAAAATATCAGATTTGGGGGATAGTCTTGCATTTTTTTTTCAGCCTTTTTAATTTCATGCTCTAGAGCCTAAACTTCTAAGCTATGAGCTCACACCCTGTGGCATTGCAACTCTCCACTTGTTGGCACAAGATATGCAAATGAGACCCAGTCTATACCATTATATAAACCAGTCATGTCTAACTTTCTGCCTTGGACACCGAGTTTAAGAAAAGTTTTCCAGCCAGTTTAAGGTTCTCCAGAATTCAAATGGAAAAGGTGTATAAAAATAAACCTCAAAAGTAAATAAGTAAATAAATAAATAAATAAATATCCCTGGGACTCATACAATTCTTATTCAAAGTCACTTGCAGCCCACTGTATTTACATTCCTGCTCTATATAAAATGATTTTCAAAGAAAACTTCTGCTTGAAAGACAAAGGGAGGAAAGACTTGGTTCAGGCAACAGTAGCAAATGAATGCAGATGCCTTATTCCAGGCATAGGGGATTCATCCTTTGGTTAATATTGCATTCAGTTGCATGATTTTTCTTCTATGTAAATAGATTTGCAGCACTCACCATATTTCAGTCCTTGCTTTGTTTTGCTGCCTCTCATTGAAAGCACATCATCCTTGAAAGTGCTCAGACAAGAAAACTAGGACAACTGTAACACTTGATCATTCTCGTATCATAATCTCAATATAAACAGAACAGTGAAAAGTTAAAAATACATTCAGTTGTTATGTTAAAATCTAAGGAAGGTGTTGCCATCTGCATGTATCAAATACCAAATACTAAGATAAAACCAGATAAAGACCTCAAGGCAGGCAATGTTTATATCACTTGAAATGCAGAAAACTTTCCCACGCCAATTCTGAATTAACTGCAAATGTTATGACAGCAATATCCAGCTTCCTCTGTCCTTCCACTTTTGTTTCCAATCATTTCTTATTAACGTTTCTAATTGCTACTTTTTAATGCATATAAATACCTGATGAGAGGGTGCAAAGAAGATGGAGCCAGGCTCCTTTCACTGGTGCCCAGTGACAGGACCAAAGGAGATGGGCACAAACTGAAACGTGGGAGGTTTCCTCTGAACATCAGGAAACACTTTTTCACTGTGAGGGTGACTGAGCACTGGCACAGGTTACCCAGGGAGGTTGTGAAGTCTCCATCCTTGGGGATATTCCAAAGCTGTCTGGACGCCGTCCTGGACAACCTACTGTAGGTGGCCCTGCTGCAGCAAGGGGGTTGAACCAGATGACATTCAGAGGTTCCTTCCAACCTCAACCATTCTATAATTCTGTTTCACTGGTCCAGCGAATCCTTCAAATACCCATGAACATCTCCACGAATGCTCTGTGGTTCATGGTACAGCAGTATGGAAATAATGAAACTACAACTGACAAAAGCCATGTTAAGACAACAGAATTAGGAATCATCAGTCCTCTGTACAGCAATCTCAGCCCATGGGCAACTTATTATTAGGGCAAATTAGGGTAACAGCTGAACTGCAGAAAACACTGATTTATACATGGCTGTTAGTCTGTCAATAATAGGGTAAAATATATTTGTTTTGAGGTGTATATGTCAGAGGCTATTTCCTCAAAGTATCTAATGAATAAAAGGGTAGGACAGTGCTGTCATTTCAACTTGGATCAAAACTCCCATATTATATACCTTGCAGGTTTCTGTATAAATGTAAGCAACAACAGTATTTTATTATCTAATAAATTACATATCTTCATTAATTTAACTAAACAGTGCAGAGGTCTAAAGGAAAACCTAGTACATTCATAGATGGGATATTCTTCTTCAAAAATATCTTTTATATGCGTATGGTCATGCTCCCGCAATGTGTGAAACTATGCAAATAAGCATGCTATAGCCTAAATTTCTTATTTGACATCTAAGTCAGCTCCAAATGAATCAGAACAACCAAATTGTTTTTATAATAAGAGTGACCACAGAATATATTCCACCATTGAAAAAATGATTCTGTAAGTAAGCTGCAGCCATGAGAGAAGACTGATGTAATGTACCCGGAGTGCTTCCTATTTACACACCTGAATTATAAGGAAATGTTCTACATTTCCCCTTGGGGAAGAGGCGAAATATGCTCCACTGAGCCAGAAACTCACTGAACTTGATTTTTCTGCCTCAGGTTGACTTGGATATTCCCTCTGTAAAGCTGGCAGAGTCATAGTGGGAAGTTCCAAAGGAAAGAGTCACATTTCTTGATGTCATGTCATAAAGTCATGCGCTTTTTTTCACGTATGTGTTTATATATTTTTACACACACACACACACACACACTCTCTCTCTCCAGCAATGCTTCGTTCTGCCTTCATCCCACTTTCCCTATAAGGAGGTTCAGCATCAGGCTGGGGACTGCAGCATGCCTAGCATCCAGTAGCCGTTTTGGAGCCAACAGACATACACCAGCCTGCAGCAGAGGAGGGGGAGAAGCTCCTCACAATCACCTGGCTCCCCACACTGTACACAGCATGAGTTGCACTCCCACCCCACACTGCCCCATTCATCACAGCTGTTCTAGTAACTCCCCCATCAAAATAGCTTTGCCTATAGCCTTTTACAGAGACCAATTTTTCACACTTCTATTCGTGGATCTCTCTCACACTGTGGTAATGCTGATTGAAGTGCAGACCTGCACAACAGATCTATCACAGGCCAAGCAGCAAAATATTCCAGGACTTGTTCCAGGTTACACCAAAGTCCTTAAATGGTTTGGCCTTGTTCAGTACTTCACCACTTTGCTTTGACACATATGCCAGACTTCAAAAAGTCATCACTAGTCAGCATCACATATCCATACGAACAGATGTAACCTATATTGTCACCAGTACTGTCTGGAAGAAAGAACAAATGGTGCCAAGCCCTTTCTTCTACTACTTCAAGACATTCTTCGACTTGTGAACAAGAGCTCATCAAAAGAGTGCACAACTTCAAGTTAGTAAGCTGGTGAATTATTTTTCTGGGAAACTGTCACATTCTTAGGACAGGATTTTCCTTCTGACTTCAGTTTTTATTGCTGCTAGATTAGACTACAGTACCTCTGTACTAACAAGGGGATTTTGTAATATTCTAACAGATAAAACTCAGTGAAGGTTCTGTTACACAGAAGACCCATCTACTGTGTAAAATCTTGAGTAGAGAAAACACAAAATTAACAGTATCATATGCTGTTGCAAGAGAAAATCCATTAAAACAGTTATCCTTCTCAATATCTGTTTTACAGATCGGAAATTTAGGCATAAATTATCACAAATATCTAGGGTCATATATAAATCCAGCATGGTGTTGTTGCTACTAGAGCGAATGCACGTAACCTACTATTCTTGTGCAGCTGTAAAATATTTCCTCCAAACCCATTACCTCTTATTCTACTAACAAAACACCATTCTTTTATCCCTCTACTGAAAAGGGGAAAAAAAGGGAAAATACAAAGCTTGCGTCTGAGAGCTTAAAAGTTATAACGCAGTCTTCCCCCCACCAAGGTTCTGCTATTCTCTCTAAATCACTTTGTATTCTAGACAGTCTGGCTACATTGCCAACACATCAATTATACTTTGCATGGTTTGATTGCTAGATTTATTAAATTCAATATAATTAAGTGTGAACCTTTTCATCTGAAACCCATATGCTGTAAGTACAGTAATAAGTATGTCTGAAACTTTTAAAAGTTAACCATTAGTAAAACAAATGTATTATTTTAGATCTATAAAACAGTTATACAAAGTAGGCTACATTTAGCCTTATGGGAGCACAATGGGCCATGAAGTACACAGCAAAGATCAGTCTTCCATGAAGTTATAAATGAGGCTAAAATACAGACAGACGTACTGACTCCTGGAAGATCCAAATTTAGTCCATTACAAATCTTGAGTAGACTAGAATAGCAACTCATTTTTCTGCTAGAAATAGCTAATTACAGATTCAGAACAAAGTTCAGCAAGCTGTGCAATTACCAAAATACAGACAAATTGAATGACAGGTATAATTTCAGTTGTTATGCAACTGGCAGAGTGCAGGAAAGACCAAGGAAAGCTGGTCTTGGCACTTGCAGAACTGTTCTAAGGTAGATAGTCTCATTCTTGGTAAACAGTCATTAGTAGCATTTTGACTGCCAATGACAGATTTTGACCAAAAGAGATACTCATTAACATAAAGGTTAGTCTGGTGTCAATGACTGCTCAATTTCACAGATCTTGTCTGTCCCAGAATATGAATGCTAGCTTATTAAAGCACCTATATCCATTTTTTATTATTTCTTCCTTGTACTTGTAACTTTTACTCTATTCCAGAGATTTTTATTTATTTATTTAATCTCAAGATTTCTCTGGGAAAACTTGCAAAAGAAGAAATTGTTGTATTAAAAAGTCATAAAATCAGTTGCAGCAAGGTGGTGGTTGTAATCAGTGCTGTCATCACTGTGCTTTTAGTGTAATTCATATTTTACCCCTTTCAGTGGTAGTTATAATTTTTGTGTCAATATTTTAGAACAAAAATCGTCAGCGTGATTCCCTTTTAATCAATTACATTTTACTTCAGAGCACACTGTGTTGATGAGCTTAAGACACACTAAAACTGATAAAGTTTAAATTATTTTTTAAATGGCTTTAAAAATAGTTTGCTATTTCTGTAATGAACAAAAAAGTCCATTCTTTTTGATACAACTTATCTATTTTTTTTAATAATATGAACTTACCTCTCATCATCTAGAAAAGGGAGGACAGAAACTATATTGCTAATTTTATAGACCTGACCAATCTGCCCTGCACAAGCCCACAGATCTTATGGAAAAGAGTATGTCCCAGAATTTCTCAGAAGTTATAATGAGGAACAGATAAAAAACTGTCATTGCTCTTAAACCATTTCATGCTTTTAAATTGCCATCTTATTCTAGCTCTTCAGTTAGAACCATGAAGGTACCATGGAATTACAGTATTTTAATTAGGGAAAACAGGCTGCCTTTACTTTAAACACTGTCTTCTAGATACCACTCTAAATGCACTGAAAAGTGTTATGTTGGGTTTTCAAATTAAGGGTGGAACTGTGTTGTAAATGTAAAGAAAAAAGGAGGACAATCTGAAGCAGAACCAGGCTCCCACTTTACTCCCCGCAAATAAAAGAAATCGCAGCCTCTTACAATGAGCATTTTCCTGTAGAATATGTTGAAATCAGAGGAGAGCTGTACATTCAACACTATCTGACTTTGAAAAAAATCATGCTTTTTAAGTGTTAAAAAAGCTACTCTTGGTACATAACACTTATTACAGAAATAAATATTGTATATTTGTCTTTGTAGACAAAGTAAACAATATTAAGGTACCTCACATTCATATCACTGAAATAGCATGCTATTTTATCCCCAAAATATATAGCCTGGCATGAATTTTATTAATCACTGATCGTGATGTAACATGGTCCTGAGAAAGAAAAGTTCCATCTCAGGATGCATTGGTCAGTGTCTGCAGAACAGCTACAGAAATTTTAGTGGTAGTTGACAAAGCACTGTTGAACAATCATCTGAAATACTATTTTGTACAATTCTTGTTACCCCCATTCAGGAAAGATACCTGAAACTCTGCAAGTATAGAGAAAGGTTATAGGAATAACAGGGTAAATCAAGAACCCATCACACAGGCTGGTTTAGCCTAGCAAAGTGAAGACTGACAGAGACACTCTTTTCTACTGTGTGAATGGGATGAAAGAAGAGCATTAGAAAAGTGTAAGAGCTGTCTAAATTTAAGAATGCTGCTTATACAGTCATATGAGGTAACCCTGAATAGATTTAGGTACAAAAACAAAGGTCTCTAACCATGAAAATAAAGAGGCTATCAAACATCATCCTTTTAAAAGAAACATTGTGTGCACCAAGCAATATTTACTGTAATATTTGCACAGTTTGAGAGGGATTTTGTTACACAGTTCTTCAGATGGAAGCCAAGTGGAGTTTTTGAACAGGAGAGGAATTTTCCTGATAAAAGCTAGTAAGGTTGAAATGTAAGGAGCTAACTATATAAAGAGGTTCTTTAACTGTAAGTCACAGCCCACTTGGAAAAAAGCTCATAGTTAACCATGAGTGCATGGTCATGGTCCAAAGGTTTTCCAGACCAACCAAAACATTCCGTTCTCATCTGAAGAGGAAAACTAAAAAGATGCTGTCAGCTTCTCTGAATGTTCAGCAGCAGGCAGAATTACAGGACAGCTAGTCTAGCACTATGCTGTGCTATTGTATTTAGATTTCAAACCAGATGGACACTATCTAATACTTAAATATTAGAATTTTCTACTTGAATTTTAAATAGATCATCTCAGTTCTGACTCAAGCTCAGACAAGTAGTGGCAGTGACACTAGAATTTCCAGAAAAGCAATACCAAAAGGGATTACAAGTTCAATGAGAGGAAGACATATTAAACACAAGGCTGAAAATTTAAAAACTTTGCACAATAACCTGAAACACAGTTAAGTAAAAGGCAGAGGGCTTTCATTCAAAGACAATTTTTCACGATGTTTAGGAAAGTTCTTGTCAAAACCAAAATTGAGTTATAAGCTGGACAGAAACAGGTGATGAAATAAGATCTTATTCTGTTCTACTCCACTAGAAGACAGCAGATAGAGCTGCAGAGAAAATCAAGACACAAACCTTTCTGTTTGCACCTTAAGCTTTTCAGGCTTCCTTCCTTCTTCCTCCTAAGTAAACTGCCTTAAGCTGAAATCATGCACAGATATATTTGCAAATACATTGTTAGTCATATACAGAATTCTGTCCAAGGTCAAGTCTGTCAGGAGCCTGATAATTCCCGTCTCTAAAAAATCGTATTTTACAAATGGCCTTCATTTTAAGCAGTGAAGACATCTGCTTGTACAAAATGACTCAACCAGCACACTTTTGCAAGCATCTTTTCTCAGACAGCTTTACTGATTTTCTTTACGTTTAACACAATGTTAAGAAACATAAGAATTTTTCTAAATTTGTTAAGCATATTTGAAGGAGTGTATGTTTCATTAAGATAGCATCCTAAGCCAACACTAACATCACTCAGTTTCCACAGTAATTTCTGACACACTAGGAAATATATGCACTACAAGTAGCTAAATACTGTACTCTTAAGAACTACTGGTATGCATAGCCACAGCTTGGACACTCAATATGTGTCCTAACAGAAATGTAAGGGAAGCAGTAATCAAAAGAAGCTTACCAAGCTTTCTTATAATTATCAGCCAAAATCATTCCTTATACAAATGCATTGTCTCATATGAATTGTAAAATAAGACTTTTTGCATATAGAGCTACCAATATGCCAAAATCAATAGCTAAACTAGTTCTTCAACAATCAAAAGCTGTCTGCCATCCAACTGGTAGCAGATACAATACTGACTTTTCTTTTAACTCAGGTTTCTGTGGCCTAGATCCGTGCTGTGGCAAAACTGGAGGTGAAACTAACATCAGACATTGCAGGAAAAATCCTTTAACATTTACAAAAGAAATTTTAAAATTAACCAAATTTGTTCAGCCTCTTCCAAAGTGATTATGCAACACACTATAAATTTGAGCAGTACCATCTGGTAGGAAGATGTACAATGCACATGCATCCATTATTCGCACATTTTCACACTGTACCAAGCCTCTGGGAAATGTATTTTACCATGATATTTGAATTGGAAAAACATCATTTAAGGACTCAAATTTGAAAGGAAATGGTTTGCATTTAAATGCAGTTACAGAATTAAAAGCTAAACTCATCATACAAAGTAGAAATGACATGTACATTTTCTAGTAAAATGGGTCAGCAGATAATGGTACTTACGTTACTGTTTTAAACATCTAGTTTAAGTAGCTACTTTTCCTACATGGACACTGCACAAAGTCTGACTTAGGTCCACCGAATGACCTTCTACTCTTCAATATCTGTTTGGGGAACATGAATTCTTAATGTAAGCACAAGCAAAATACCTAAAGGGACTGCAAACACTATGTATTAATTAGATCGTCATTCCATAGTACTGAAGGCTTACTTGATTTCAAGATCTCTTGCCTTCATTGTGCAGATATGTGAATTGGCAAGTACAAAGCCAGTCTAGAGGATAAAGACTAAAAGAGATTATAAGCATGCATTGCAAGACAGAAGGAAAAGAAAGGCTTCTGAGAAACCTGAAAAGATCCTTTCTTCATACAGGATTTATCAGAAATGTGGCTGGTATTGCAAACATCAAAATGCTGGGCAATTCTGCTTCTCTGGATACAGCCAGGTTCCTTAGAGTAATATGGGGCAAGTGAGACGTATTCACCACATTTCCAAATACTTTTGTATCCGCACATAGGATCCAGCAATTTCAGTCCAAAGGAGCATCTCTAGTTAGCTGACTAAACTGTATTTTGTGGATGCAGTTAAGTATCACTGATGATGTTTGTAGATAGGAATGAGATCTTTATGTGCACTAGTTGAGATGATCTAATAGAATAAACTACCTTTAGCAGCAGATCTAGTAGGAAGATAAATAGTTTTCCTTGCACCTTCACCCCCCCCATTCTTTTATCTTCAGAATTCAGAAGCAGAAGTGGATTAATGGTTGACTCATGGCTCATTCAAAAGTAGAGGGCAGGAGCAAACAAAATTTCATTAGAATAATCCAATTTCTATTTACAAGCAAGATCTAAACTGATTATCTAGACAGACTTTCATGAACTCCTTTGCTACAAAGATATGAGCCTTTCTTTGTCAGCAATTCTTTTTCCTCAGTCATTGCACAAGTATAGTAGCCCAACAATCTCTTCAAAGGATCATGCTGAAATTTTGCACTGAAAACTAAAACATGGGGAATTTGGTTTTAGATAAAAATTATATGGCTTACTTTCCTATTTTTAGACTGCAGTTCAGAAAAAAAACTATTCAAGGAACTCTATAAAAAAAAATTACATATGACATATTTACAGCTATTTCCTATACAGCTATTTGTCTCAAAAGTTTGGAATTAAGATTAATTTAAAATGTCCCTTGAGATAATGGATAGAGCTTTTCCTCCCTGACCATTTCAGCATTGACTAGTATCCAGTTTAAACTGCAGAATCCTCCAAACAACTGTCAAGGCTTAAAGAACCAGAAAGAGGAGAATCAGAATAGCCATGGGTTCAATACCTACTGTAGCAGCCTCACGACTAGCAGTCTTCATATCTTTTTTCCTATCTACATTGAGAAACTAGGCAGGATCAGGTGGCAATTTTGATGGATGTTTAAATAACACTTTGCTATATTTATGAAGTTGCTTGTGTATTTCATCTACAAGCAACCATTACTTAAAATTAAAATGCATAGCTTGTATTAAAATAGGCATCAGATGGGAGTTCTTGTTGTAGAGTCATGAAAATTTAGAAGACTGTGAGAACATGTCAAAGAACCTCTAGTGACTCTGGCCTATTTCTCTACAGAAGGCTGCTTCACACTTCTTTATAGAGTAAAGACAACACTATGAGAAAGCTCAAACTCATCTGTTCAAGAAGGTGTAAAACACATTATGGAAGTGTGAGAAGGACCGGTAAGAGAACTGTTGGGATTTTCTCACTGGATGCATTTATTTGAATGTCAGCAACTTTAATCTAGATCACTTATTATACAACAGGACCGTACATGTTCAGTGATACTATTTGGAAAGGGACCTTTTCAACCTGCTTGTGTTGCTTCTCTGATAGTTCTCAACAAAGCTTGCAAAGCCAATCATCTTTATAAAACTCAGGAGTAACTTGCACAAATTAATGAGTTTTATCATTAAATATCCTTTTTAAATATCACTCAAGGTCATGGCTATGACATGAAATGTTTCTCTACAATGTACATTTTGTTTGCATAAGCATATTTGGCAGGTAATCTCACAGTACAGTGAACTTCCTTCATCAGCTCAGGTTTAATTGCTTCCCAACACACACATTCTTTCCCTATTAATGCTTTTTGAAAAAGTCACTGCACACTAATTTTCATTACTTGTTCTCTCATGCAAAATGGGCCATTATTTCTCAATCCCAGTAAGTTTTCAAAATGAACTAGTTTCTAGTTCTGATGGGTGTGGGTGTTTGCAGTATAGCATTTGGGATATTACCTGATTATAGCTGATGCAGTTATAAGTTTGTCAAGCTCAGCTGAAGTCAGAGTAGTAAGCAAAACAGGCTGTCTTCTTTACCATGACATTACTTGGGAAAATACTACCTGCTGTTGTTAAAAGTAACGTAGATGTTATGGGTTTGTGTGGTGCGGTTTTCCTCGGTGGCAGGGGAGGGGGGCTGCAGAGGCGGCCCCTTTAAGAAGTTGCTGGAAGAATTCGCTGCCCCAAAATGTCGGACCCGCGCGCCCAAATGTCGGACCCGCCTCTAGGCGGGGAGTGACGGTGGTAGCGCCTCTGGGAAACATATTTAAGAAGGGGAACCGGTAGTGTGGGGGGGAAACCTGAGAGGAACATCGCTGCCGACACTGGAATCATGGAAGTGGAGGGGGAGGAGGAGGAGCCTGAGGAGGCTGATGGCCCTGCAGCCCAGGGGGGTGAACGGTGGAGCGGAAGCTCCCGAAGGTGGCCGTAACCCCATGGTAAAAACCGCGCTGAAGCAGTGTGAGACGGGAGAGCAGCCCGCGGAAAAGACCCGCGCCAGGGAAGTTTGTGAGGAACTGAAGCCCGCGGAAAGGATCCGCGCCAGGGAAGTTTGTGAGGAACTGCAGCCCGCGGAAAGGAACCACGTTGGAGCAGGGAACGAGAGAGGAATCTTCCCCCTGAGGAAAGAAGCGGCAACGACGATGTGTGGCGAGCTGACTCAACCCCCATCCCCGATTCCCCTGCGCCGCCGGGGGGAGGAGGTAGACAGCATCGGTAGTGAACTGAGCCGGGAAGGCGGGAGGGGTGGGGGGAAGGTTGTTCTGATGTTTGGTTTCCCTTCCTAATACCCTTGTGTTTTGTTTTCTGTTTTGTTTTGTAGTAAATTAAATTGATTTTGTTTCTTCCCCAAGTTGAGCCTGTCTTTTGCCCGTGACCATAAGTGGGGAGTGATCCTCCCAGTCCTTGTCTCGACCCACAAGCCTGCCTTTGTATTTTCTCCTCATCCCAACGTAGCCAGGCGAGGGGGTGGGGGGTGACTGAGCGGCTTCGTGGTGCTTTGTTACCGACTGAGCTGACCTGAAACCACGACAGTAGAGAAGACCAGGGTTATTACATAGACAAGACTTTCTTTGAGCCATCCAGATGGAACAAAGAGGCTTTGAGGACTATTACTGCATAACCCTTCAGTGATAGGGAAAACATATCTAATTGTAGAACTAGCCCAGTGAAACAGTTTACCAGAAAAGGTGATTTATCGAAGCCTTTCTCCTGCTGTTTCTTCAACTCAGGTGGAATTCTTGGAATTAAACATGCTTTCTCTGTCCTACCAGGATTCAGTTCCTACCTGATCCTAGACAAGGTCTTCCATCTACCACTGAAGGCTTTTCCTCTCCAGGAAGGCTCCAATTTTGTAGTCAATGAGTATTTACTTACACAAAGCAGAACGGCACTAGAAAGACCATTACAAGTCGACCCACCCCTGCCCCCAGCCTGGAGTTGATGCCCATTTCTGAAACGCAAGTAAAGTTAGTTCCCAATTTGCTTTCCTCGATGCCAGGTGAGTATCACAGGCTTCTGGCTATTGGTCAAAAGTCACTGATATTTAACAGAAGAATATTGCGAGAATCTTTTAGGAAACTGCAGGAAAGCTTTGTGAGAGGAGGATAACTGAAGGGAGGTGACTTCTCATGCATGACATGATACTTGTCTGGAGTTAGTAAAACTTGAAAATTTCATGAGAAATTGCATAGTTAGTGTTTTAAAGCTATGGGCCCTCTTCACCTGCAATCTAAATTGCACATGAAAAGCATAACTGTAGTAATGGGGTGGGTATCTATACATTTGTGTAGCCATATAGAAAGCTCAAGAACTAACGTCCCAGACAAGGAAGATGAGTTTGCCCTGGTTCCAATCTCTCAGCAAAAGCAACAGTTACCAAGATGTTCTTAAAAGTATCATTCTTAATTTAAGCTGCAAAATAAAACCTCTCCAGTGATCCATTTCATAAACAGCTCATTTGAATTGATTCACACTTGCTCTGTTTTCCTTCTGGTCCAGAAATATGATAGCAATGAAGCTTTCAATGAGGTACTTACAAAACACCAATAATAATTTACACTTGAAACAAGGTGTAACCTATTTTTTTATATAGCTGACTATAAAGCTGCATTTTTTCCTCTTTTGGAAATTTCGGGTAGTTATATATGGTACTAAAGTATAAAAAAAGTAACTAAAAAAAGTTTTGCTTTTCAAGTATCTTTTTCAGCCATTTTAACAGGCTGAATTAAAATCAAACTTTTCTATGAAAAATGAAAACATACCTCTAAAGGGAAATGCTTAATCTAAGTTGATCCTTGATCACAAGAGTTACTCTAACATTAATACTAATTCTTGGACAGTCTTCATTTCATCACATTAATGCAGAAGGCAACCCCTGAGATACCTACAGAGCCTATAGGTAATTGTTTATGTTCTCTCAACTGCAAATTAAGTTTATTTATACATATGAAAACTCACTCTAAGGTAACAGATGGGAGCTTCTGTGAGAAACATGCACATAAATTTTAGGTTTCATGTGAACTGTAGATGAAAACAAGCATACTGCCTCAGATTGAAATCTCCCAGCTGTATTGATTTTTCAGAATGGAACATGACTAGAAGTTATTCACAGATGCTCTCCTCCCGCAGCAGCAAGCTGCTCTCCCTCCTCTCAAGGGAAAAGGGGCACCGAGGAGCAGAGCTACTGATGGAGCTGGAGAAAAAAAGACTCCAGGCATGAGCTGCAATGGATCTGAATGAGGAAAGGAAGAGGATGGAAGAAAAGCATTTGTTCTGTAGTCCAGGAACTTTTATTAAAANTCTTCTCCTTACCCATCTCATTCCCTTCATCATATATGTACATATAACTTCACTATGTGGCCTGTCTCAAACAGCTCTCCTCTCATCACACACAGCAACACTAAACACCTCCTCTGTTTCACCCCCACCCCCAAAAAAAGTCTCAGTCCCAACTATTAGCATACACTTCCTTCATCCTCTTCATTGTCTAGTCCCCTGCAACCTTCCCAAAAGCTTTGCAATGAGGCTTTCTCCTCCCTATCCCAGTCCCAGCATCCACTGCAGGTTCACTGCAGCTCACACAGTGCATTCCCTATCTGAGCTCACTGCTACCCAGGGCATAGGAAAACCAAGGATGTGGGGCTGTCCCCAGTCAGGCTGTGAGTCCATACCAAAAGAGCTTGCAGAATAAACGCAATCCAAAATCCCCGCAGCTCTCTTCAGGTTGTCTTGTCTCCCATCTTCACAAAGTAAAACGTTATGTCCCTTACATCATTGCCAGAGAACTTTTAAGAAGGGAATTTGCAGCCACATCTGTGTGGTAGGAAACACTGAAATAATACTGGAAAATCCATAGATCCCAGGTTTGGTAGGTTTATGGAAAGAGAATCCAGCTTAGATTCATAGTACTGGTGATTTACAGTGGGATGGACACAGTTGACCTTTTCTTCCTTTTAGATCCATGACCTCAGCTGGCAAGCATCCCAGCAACTGAACAAGTAATGATGCATACTCAGTTAACTAACCCCTTCTCAACAAAACCCCTGTACCTTCAGGCATCATTCAGTAACATTATTATTCAAGAACTCTGTCAGTGGGATGTCCACATGTACTCTGCACCAAACAGCATTTTGTAATGGTCTGCAAGAACTTCATTCATGATCTTAGGACAAAGGATATTCATTAGCAACAAATTCTAAGCAGAAACATTTGATACAGTCACAACACTCTGCCAAGGAATATTCACTTCTTTAGTGAGGCACAAGATTGCAACTGCTGAAATTCTGTCTCCTGGGCATTCAAAGTCTGTAGCGCCTCCACAAACTCTAAGTTTACTCAACTAGAAAAACTAAAAATAAACCCAAACATTAATGATGTGGCAGACTGACATTCACAGATGCTGAAATCCAATGCACATCAATGCTGACCTAGAACAACCAATGCTACAAGGGAGCGCATTGTCATTTCACAACCCACAGTTTGCCCTATATAACAGAGGGGCACTTTACTGGCCATAAGTTGCAAAAGAACCAAAACAAAACAAAAAAAAAAAACCAGCAGTCACAACTGCAATCACAATTACAACTCCTTTTTCTCTTACTGCATTCCTCATAACAGTCAGAAATTAAAAACCTCTGCAATTCCTCCGAAGGTTATTCTGCACACTCCCACACAAGAGAATTCCTAATCCTGTGGGTACAGATCCAATGAAGTTATGTATTGCACAGTTTTAGAAACAACCAGGAGATCCTCAAGAGTTGGTACACGCAGTTGGTATAGACACCGATCAACAACAGTTTCCCTTTTAAGTCCACTCTCAGGGACAGAGTTGCTACCCCAATACACACTCTTAGGCTATTATCATTAAGACTCCAATGGTGGAACCAGTCGGTCCACTCAACACTGAAGCCTGGTGTCTGTGCCCAGTACCAGTACAGGTCCCACACCTGGAGACAACTGTTCTGGTGTTATTTATACACATGAACTTGAGACCCACATACCAGATAACTGCACAGAAACAGTACACAGTGGTTCCTAAGTGTACAGAGCAGCTATGGTTGCAGTAGGAACAACTTCATATAAACGACTAATTCAGATGTTCCTGCTGGGTAGTACTTTAATTTTTCCATGAGACAAGCAGTTCTGACAGTCCCTGAAGTTTGCAGCTGAAAGCCTCATACAGGCAACAAACGAAGCTACAGCAGAGAAATGATGGCTGCTAAGTCATCATCTTTAGAAGCAGGAACCACAGATGTAGCACTCCCCTAACATCGTGTTCAGACACCTGCGAGCTCTCAAGCAATTTGTGAAAGAATTAACCATAAGATGTGTAAGATAGGTCCTCACTGTAATAAACAAAGGGATTCCTTTTGTTCACCTTCAGTGTACAAAAGTATGCAAACCAAATTAATCATCTTCTGCAAAATATTGAACTCAAGTCCCAGATTTCAGTTTTTGTAAGTAGTTTTATGGCTAGCATCATACCAATGAAGCCACCCTTAAATACAGCAAGCAGATGTAAAGTGATATAGCAGTATCTTCCTGAATATTCAGAAGATAAGTTAATCAAAACCGCTCATCTCAGAGGGATCATTAGGAAGTGCAATTCTCATTCCTAAATAGTAACTTCCAATCACTACTGATCATTCTAGCAAATATACCCGACTATTATGCTTATCCCACAGGTTAAATCATCTCCCAGATGACTGTTGCAGCCTCGAGTTTCACTTGTTATTTCCTCAGTGGTGGTTATGCATGAACATAAATAATTACGGCACAAAGAAAACCAAAGTTATGAAAAACATCAAATAAATGGAATTTATTCATACCAAAATAGTGTATATGAGGTAAGGCATGAAGTTATGACATTAAGTATAAAGTCATATCCATTTTCAATTTTAAAACCCCTGTTTTAAAATAAACCTAAAATTGATCCATAATGTTCAGTTACTCTTAATGTTAGTTTTCCACAGCCTCAATTTCCATTTCAATTGTTTAAGCGTACAGGATGTACATTAAATGTAACAAAAGAAAGATGCTTATTAAGTCAAAAGTACTTCCTCTGAACTAAAGCATTAGTTACTTTCTTGGCAGAAATCCACTCTCTCCCCTTGAATGCAAACATTAGTACACATTGACACACTGCCCAAAACGTTGAACATGTCTGTAAAGGAACTTGCATACGTTATAAAAAAAACTCCTTCTGTTCAGCCAGCCTTGACTGCACATGATAACATGCTTACTTTATACTAGCACTTAGCCAAATTTTGGAAACAGATTAATAGTGGAGAAAACAGGGTTGTTACCACACAACATAGCTAGGAAAATTTCTAGGGCAGACTAGGAAAAAAAGAGCTCTATTTTTAGCTGAGCTCTTAATTCACATTAAAATTAAAACTGAAACACTACACCTGCCACAGAATAAGTCTGGCTATTCTTCAGGGTAGCTGCATATGAAAAAAGCAAGAATCATTTACATATCTTAACAGAAAAACAGAGATCCCAGAGAAATTGTCCCATATACCACAGACAAGTTGATCCAAAACA
>VYZV01017790.1:57213-69978 GCA_013401275.1 Pandion haliaetus
CAAGTATGGTTTTCTCATATTTCTTTCTTCACAAATAGATCACTTTCACCAGCAATTCCTATTGCTGGTTTATCACCACCTCAGCTCTCCACCATTACCCTAGCTCACCTGGTTTAGTTTCCCATGCTTTCTCTATTTTCTGCTTACTAAATATAAACAGGCTTGGCTTAAAGTCATAACAGTTTTTACTTTCTTCTTGGGATTCCACAGAATTTTTATTTGCTTCAATTAATCTTATTTTAGCACAACTATCATCTGCGCTTTGTGTATACTGAAAGAGTCCCAGTACTCCTAACATTAAGGGATACATATTTTTAAGCTGAGAGGTATATTCTCTCCTAGCCAACCTTGCTTCTGCTAGAAGTGAACTAAGGCAATAAATGGGAAAAAAAACCCAAACCACCCCAACTCTAACACTAGGGTGACAGCCAAGAATAAAGTAGAATAGCAAATAGCTGGGATGCAGATAAGACAGCATAACAGGAGGGTATTTGGAGGCAGCTGTTTGGTGGAAGGAGATTTGCATATAGAACGGACTGGATAAGAAACAGTCTAAGCAAGCGAAGGAAGCAAATGGTTTTTTACAACTTCTGTACCAGTTTGCTGTTACATAGTTAAGAGATAGAGTTTAATGTTTTGCATGCTAAGCAATGGAGTCATCCACAACATCTTTCACTAGAAAACAGATTCCACAACAGGAAATTTCAGCCTTTTTGCAGATAACAATAGTTAAAATGCAGATGGAGAAACAAGAGAGAGCACAGCAAACAGATCAAAATGAAACAAAGGACAGGGTTAGCTTATTTACTGCAAAGATAATGTGACTATTGAAAATAAACAAGACCATCCTAAATGGTACTTGACTAGAATACAGAGGCAATTTCCAACGTTTTTGCATCTGTTTTCTTATGACGAATTCACAAACTTTATCTCATCCCAATTAGGTACTTCATATAGCTCTGATGCCTCTGCCAACACAGTTTACCCAGAACTCTTAATTAGCCTCACACACAAAAAATAACATGTCATTTGTCTGGCAATTATATGTTTCTGTAACTCCTAAAAGCAACTCATTATAGGAATGTTGCACATTTAGGACAGGTTACCTTAATTTTGTTTTCTGTTTATTCAATTATAACTTTCGTTCTTAATTGTATTGTAAATTGTGTTGGGCTGGAAGGTGGCTATAAAATCCCTGCTCTTTCCTTTTTCATAGTGGTTCTACATATGCAGTGTGTTTCCACTAGACACAAAATCAATGTAGTGATTAGACTACAATAGACTACAAAGCAGCGTTATTGTTAATTCTAGTCACGTGGAGAGGCAAGCTGGTCAGCACAAACAGACAAAACTTTGTACCGACAAACTTACAGGCAGAAATCTTGAACCAAAAGTTAGGACACTTAAAAAGAAAGGAAAAAAAAAAAAAAAAACAAACCACTGTCAAGAAAAGGAAACAAAAGGAAAAGACAAGCAGCTTCCCACCCAGCAATCCCTTGAATGAAACGGGTTTATAAAAATACCTTGCTCTGAGATGCACAAAAGGCAAGCTATAGATAGTTACTCACGCTGAGCGGAGGCTGTGGAGCAACACCAGCATTGGTATTCTCAGTCATGCTGCAGCAGGTAACTTGTGACAAGGAAACAGTCCAGCCTATCTTCATTACAAGCCTGAAAGAAAATTACTTTCCCAAACCTATAATGGAGATAGAAAGCCTAAAACACTGACTGAAGAGTCATCTGGCAATGAAGCACCTCCCTAAGAGAGCTTACTCAAAACCTAAATTAAGGGATACATAATTTTAAAGGTGTATGGTCTCAATCTGAAAAAAATCTACTTTATCCAGGCTACTCAAAGATGGGTGTATGTGATCTTACTGGAAGATTACACTACAGTCAGCCAGTTCAACACACCAAACCACCATTACTTGTAGGCTCCATCCTGAGGAGTAGGTAAATAAATGTACTCAAAGAAAAACATTAAAAGCATGAAGTTGACAACCTTTTATTCTCTCACCATTACTCTCCACCTTCAGCAAGGGGATCTGGCAGAAAGCAGGGAGAAGAACCTGCATGTATACCAAAAATCCAGACGTAGCTTTCTCAGACCTGATCACACCTAAATATGAAACAAAAGATGTCTTCCAAAAGAAATGGAAGTCATTTTGGAGCTGTATGCAGAATATTAGTGTTTTAATCAAATCTCACCCACAGCCCTTACTGTATTACAGCCAAAAGGGACTGCACTCTTGCTTTGAATTTGCCCCTGTCCAAATACAGGTTAATCTTGCTAAGCATTCTCTGTTCTATAAATGTACAATCAAATGGAGATGTGTCACTGTTGCGCATGCTCTAGAAGTTTAGGACCAGCTTATGACCTCAGATATGTTGCTGGATTTCCTAGGTCAGTTTTAGTTCAGTCCCTGTGGCTGTTGAGGAGATTAGGGGAGTAGGAATGGATTAAACAAACTGTCTAGATTTATACATTTATGAATTATTTCTTTAATCTGCATGTGAAGCTTAAAGAGTCGGTATTCAAACAAAACCTTAGTCAGAAATTTGGACTAGAAACTGTTGCTTTTTCAAGAGGTTTAAATCAATCGCAGACATTGATCAGGGAACCCTGTGTACTCCTCAGCTCACACCAGTAGGCAATAGACCCCTTATGCCTGAGTCCCAGAAGGCAGAGACCTTTCTCCAGAGGAATTTTGCTCTTCCCTAAATAAGAGATAACTTGTACAACTGGGACCTCCTTCTCTTTCTAAACATTCAGGCTTTTTGATCACTTAAGCTTCATGTGTATGGAAAGAACAGGGAAAATTGCTGTTGGGAAAGGTGAGATAATGTTAACTGCATACCACAAATTTACAGCTGCTGGACACCAAGTACCCTCCATCTGCAACTTGGAACACCATGTTTGCACATCAGGAAACAAGCTAGTTTTCCTTTGGTTGTTCAGCTTTTATACTATATTTCTTCTAGACACTTTAATTTCTCTCTGAAGTATTCCCTTCTAGCCAATCTTATTTCCAGTTCTGGTTTCACACAGAGCCTGTGAGTCTCAACTTTTCTCTGACCCAACAGATCAAGCCTCAGGACAGAGGAAGATACATTATCATAGGCCTTCTAGCACAGCTTGTTAGAGTACAAATACTCAAAAAAGAAATGCTTGCCAGCTGCTATGCATTTATACAAGAGCACAAAAGCTTTTCCTAGAAACAGTGGGGAGACCCAAGCATAATCTATGAGCAGTACTGCTTCTCTGGGGCCACAAGACCCCCAGCTAGGTCTCCATCTTGAGAAGCCAGAGGAGCCCTCATCTGGAGGGTGAACTGCGTAACTGCAGCTCTGCACTAAGAGAATTAAACCATGTCCATTTTTACACATTGTGCATCTAGCTTACGCACCTCAATTGCAAGCACAGGGTTTTTTCTCCTAAGGACATTAAGTCTAAATCTAATATAAATAGCCAATGATGCTGCTATAATTTATTTATTCCAGTGAAGTACAGAAGAAGATATCTCAAGGATTTAAACAAACAATATGGTGACAGATGGTGTGGAGAAAATCCAGGCTAGGCTCCCTCAGTAAAATCCACACAACTTCATAGCTCCAGGAAAGAGGGGAGGAAGAGGAAGGGGGAGGAGGGAAGAAGGGGAGAAAAGCTGGCCCAGATGACCACAGATTAACAAATAAAAACAGTTGTGGACTGCAAAGTTTCTTGGTTCTTCTATACACAGCTCTTTGTACCACTACCAATGTAGGTAGATCTGCTCCAGATATCTTCCAAGCAAGTCCAAAAAAATTATAAAGAAATTCTTCAAATTAAATTGTTAGTCCAAGTAAGTGACAAATAAAACACACTATTAAACCGTCTATTCAAATCACCTAAGCATCCTCTCAAAAATAATAGATGAAACATGAAAAATGTGTTTGACATGATATCAAGGCCCTTCTGTTCACTGCATAATTTATTAGGATGAATATTTTCAGGTATGTTCTCTGGATATATTCTGGTTGCCAGCAATGTCTTATGTGCTTTATAATAGTCTATTACTACTTTGTTCCTTAAAAGGAATAATTTTGGATTTTATATTTGAGAATGTCTTTGGGAAAAAATTCCAAAAATGCCACCAGGAATGTCTGCAAGCAGAAAATTATGTTGAAAGTCTGCTGTGTTATAATTACCTATAGACAGGCAATAGTTTGGAGAGATTGCATGGATGATCTACAACAATGACTGACTAGCAGTTTTTAAATGTTGTTGGTCAAAACAAAGACACTTACAGATTTCTATAGTCAAGAACTGTAAGAGCAGACAGTTTGAAGAGAAAGCAAACAGTACCTTTGAGATGAAAGTACGTTGCCCTTACTGCAAATGACTAGATCCAAGTGAAGCTGAATATTCCTGTCTCCTAAATTAGAGTGGTTTATTGGATCCCACCCTGGGCTCAGCTGCAACTGTGTCAACTCAAGCAAGCTTTTTTTAAAAAAAATTAAGAACCTACCGACACCTGAGCTAAATAAAAAAATCAAGTAAACTCTAGAATACTTCAATTTCCTACAATCTGCTTATTAGTTACAGAAATTCCCAATCTCTTCAAAATTATCTTCCTTCTACTTAGGAAAATTGAATCAAATATTCCTCCCTTCAACTTCACAAGAGTGACAGTTCAAGTCTATTCACATGGTATTCCAGGAAATCCTCCATGCTTTCCTTTGCTAAATTAAGAGGGAAACTTTCGTATGGACAAGAGAATGAAGAATAATATAATCATCTCAGAAATAGCTAGGAAAATCCTTTAGAAAAGAAAAGAGAGAGTGAGAGAGAGAGAGCAAGAAAGCGAGGCTCACATCATTAATATAACACTCCTCTGAGTTCTGAGACACAGCTCAAAGCTGTGAACACTGCAGCTCTCGCTGTTAAAGCTTTACTTTCTCATAGTGATGACAATACAAGAATAGTAATGTAAACCTGCATGCTGTATCATAACCACCTCAGGCTCCCAGACCACTGGCTCCTATTGAAGAAAAGCACAAGATACTGTATCCACTCACTTCTTTCACCTCAGTAAGAAAGATTTCAAGCATGTTTTTAACCATTTAATAACAGTGATTATGGCATGTGTGCGTAAAAGGTACGACTGCAGATTACGAGCCTAGTTCTAAAAATCTTTACGGATGTGCAAGACAACTTATTTTTAAAAAATACATATAGATTGACTTTTATGGATATGGTCAAGTAAACACAAATTTGCAAGAGAGGGTCAATGCTACATTTTTGTTGCAGTTCAAAATAAAAATTAGAGTATCTGAAAGTTACACTTCCCATAGCAGCATTACTACAGCTAGAAGGAAAGAAAGTCAAATTCAACTGCTTCTTTAAAAGAGGCAGAAGGAAGAGTGCAATGGAACAGTGCAAGCTACTATATCTAGACCTGAAACATCAGTCACATGAATACAGATATTTTTTCACTAAAGCATTTATTAAACTACAGTTTAATCCTCCAGTCTTTTGCAGTACCAACCAAAGCCAAAGTTAATATGCTCAGGAGTATAGTGCCATACACATGCTAATATCAAATAACAGTAAGGGCAGGAATGAAAAGTTACAAAATTTAGATTTAAGATTTTCTGCAAAAATACAGGACTGCTTTGATGAGCCAACTAGATGAGCTGGACAGAAATCTACATAACACATATGGAAGACATGCAAATTGATGAGCACAATTCATGAAGTATGATCTCCAGAAAAGATTCCATAATAAAAAACAAACCCAACACAACTCCCCACCACCATTCATCACAACAATTTTTAAAGCATAAGAATTGAAGGATGCTTATGCATAGTGCAAAGGTGAAGTGTGGCTTTTGAAATTTTTTTTTTTTTACATGACCACTGAGCTATGAGGATACATGGCAAAGAAGTTGTAAGATGTGTAGAGGGACCTTAAGAGCAGCGTACAAAGTCATATACAGATAATGGAGTGTAAATTCTCAGTACCAGAGCCAGCAGTCTGGATGTGCTCTGATCACAGTTACAAGGCTGGGCTTAGAATTCTGGTTTGCACAAGTGTGGTACAGATTTTGTATCTCAGGAGTGAGGAAAAACAAAGCAATTCCAGCTATAATGAGCTGAAAATGACAGGTAACGCAAACATCTGCACGTATTTCAGTAAAATACCTGAAAAATGTCCACCAAAAGAATGAACAAGATTTAAAAGTACAGTTTCACTCACTACTTATTCACAGTCAGGCGTCTTAAAAACTATCCCAGCAGCACTATAGGACGCGGGNTCCCGGTGATAAAGCCTAACCAGGCTGCATTAGCAAAAGCACAGCCAGCTGCTTGAGGGGACGGATTATTCCCCTCTTTGGAACTCGTGAGGCCACGTCGGCAGTCCTGTGTCCAGTTTTGGGTTCCCCCACACAAGACTTCAATATACCTCAGTGAGTCCAAAGGGCTGGAGCTCAGGAGGTGCAAGAAGAGGTGAGGGAACTCTTTTCCCCAGAAAAGAGACAGGAAAGGACAGGTGTAATTGCAGCCCACAACTACACAGAGTTGGACTCAGAGACTCATAGCAAAAGAACAAGAGCCTGTGGTCACAGTACAAAGGGAAATTCTAATGAGATATAACAAAAATATTTGCACAGCGAGAAAGGTTAAGTATTGGAGCAGATTGCCCAGAGAGGCTGTGGTATCTACATCCAGGGAGATATTCAAAATTTGACTGGATGATCTGATCTGACTTTGATGTTTGCTTGTCATTGAGCTGGGGCTGGGTTAGACAACCTCCAGTGATCCCTTCTAACCTCAATTGCTCTATGATTCTATGTTTACTATTTTGGAGGAGGATGGGGGTAAGAAAGGAAAGCTGAAGATGGTGGTAGATATAAAAGGGGGTTTATACTAAACAATTAAGAGTATTTATTGCCAATATTATCAGCAGAAAGAATAATGAAGAATGATAATTTAACCATATACAGTACTTATTTTTTGGAAAAGCAAAGATTTATTTTGCATAACATTTCCAGAGCTGTTTCAAGAAGCATCACTTTGTAATAGCCCTTTCAGGAAAATTACCCTCAACTTTAATGCTGTTTGGCTATGCATTATAACTGTCAGTACTTCCATGACAATAAAATGCTTCAAGCTACGTCTTTCAGAAAGATTTCTAATGAGAAGCTAGAAAGACTTAATTCTACAATATGCAAAAGCAGTATGGTTCAAAGACACTAAGTGTTCCTGGACGTATTTATAATACATAGGGGCTTTTTCCCCCACTTGTGAAGAAAACAAATCTTTTATTATTGTCGCAGAACTAACCATGATGTTCTGTTTTAGAAAAGTATCACAAATACTATCATTATAATGATAGCATGTGGTGAAACAAATGTAACTAAGTTTAAAATCAAATGCTCGAGTCAGGAAACAGTTCCTAAGTAATGTTTGGTTTCAGATCCCTCAAATGTCAACAGATAGAAGACAAATAAACAGCCAGTCTGTTTTCAGCATCCTGCAAGGGATGCTGATGCACAGCAGATTGGCACAGATGCCCCAGACACAGTTCTCATCTTGTTTCAGTAGACTATCCCACATCTGAGTATGTTTTAAGTCTGTGGCAGAATTGGGGACCAAAGCCAAGGAGCAGTTCATTGGCAGGAGAGTTCCTGCCAACAGCAGGTGATAAAATCGGCTGGAGGCAGAACATGTGGCACTGTCCAAAGGGTATCTGCACAGCGCAGTTGGGATCAGGTAGGTACCATACATCCTTAAGTGTCACATTGGTTTATTGGTAGGGTTTTGACAGCAGATGTCAGGTGAAGGCAGATCAGCTAGGTTCAGAAAATTGGCTTCACATGCCTGTGAATTTTCATAGTCTATATCAAGCGACATATCTCCTCAGCTGGTGCAGGCAAACTTTAACCAAACTGAAGCACAGTACAGCCAGCTGGGCCAACGGAGGAGGCAGTCTAAACTATGCACCGTTCACAGCAGATGTTCACACAGGAACTCAGTACTTCAAAAATCGTATGTCCTGCATTAATCACTGCACACTCCAAATATGGGCATATCTCATATTTAGAAACCTAGAACAACTTTTTATTTTTTAAAGAGATGGCTGTCCATGTGAGATTCACACTGACATAGTATTTTTTAGCCATAGAGAATATGGTAAGCTTATCATTCCAGTAAAGTCTTTAGCAGTATAGAGCATTACAGATGACTTCTTATTTCTGTGCCTTCAGTTTAGCTCACTTTTAGGACAGTTAAGCAGCATATAACAACCACCTGGCACAGAATTCACTGAATTGTTGTGCCACCTTTGTGTCAGCCATGCTCAGTAGACTACAAACAAGCAGGTACTACACACACACACTTTGAAGTAAAAGTCATCTAAAACACAGTACCAGCATAATGCCACAGAGGAGGAAAATATCTTTTAGAGCCACACAATAAGGACATAAATGAAACGTCCTTTAGAGTGCCAGAGAACCACATCCACAAGCAAGAGCGGGACCAAGCATCTTTTTTGCATATCCAGCCATCTCAGTGTATGAGACAAAACAGAAGACTTTAAACACTGATCTACTTCATAATTTAGCCAACATGCATGTGTTTCAGCTAAAATCCTGACACTGACTTGGAAGACATATTTTACATTTGCAGTCCTTCTCCTTCAGACTTCATCTCCTCTGCCTTTATGACAGCACTGTGAATTTCACCTTCAACTCCCAGGAATTCATTCCTAAGCAAATGGTTAATTGAGTGACATATGCAAGTCTCATTACTACGATGTTCCAAACTCAGTTCCAAGACATTGCACATTGCAAAAGCCAAGTTAAAAATTAAGGCAATTTTAGTTACATGAACAAAAAATTCTTTCAGCCAATTCAAGCTACTGAAGACAGCTCTGTTAGATTGCCTTAACATACAAAAGAACAATTTTGATTTCCCAAGTGGAAATCTTAGAAGCCAAGTTTCAGCATGAAAATGTTTTATTAGCAAACTGCGATAACCCCTAAATTCAAAGAAGTGATATAATAATGACAATATTAGCATACAATGAAAATAGTATTAACTTACTGAGAGAAGAAAAATACAATCTATTTAATTTTTCTAGAGGCTCCTACATAAAAGTAAAAAATAGATCTGTATCAGTAACGTCCTGCATCTGCTACCAAGCATGAAGTCGGTTCCATAAGGATTTCTGCCTGTGTTTCATCACTCATTCTGGCTGGGATCTTCAAATGTGCTTATACTGGCATAGAAAGTTGAGTGAAAGGTACCAAATAAAATTCCTAAATATATATAAAGCCAGCTTTATGAAGATGGGTAAATCTGTACAGTAATTTAAAAGCACATGAAGTAACTGCATCTGTAACTTGGTCACTGCAATTACATTTAAGATAGTAGCATTGACCATAATGATCTTTCCGTATAAATCAAGATGTCAAAGCCATTTTTATAGAATCTCTGCTATAATTCAGCACTTACTGTCCTCCTTTTGTATGACATAAGTTTTAAAGGAAAGCCATTCCAAATACCAAGAGAGAGATCTCTTATCCCAGTGGAAGTCTTTTCCAGAGGTGAAGTTTCAAAAGTTCAAAGCTGATTCCTCAACTGTAACTAATCATTGCATCTTTCCTGCTTCTTTTTCGCCCCTCAAGTTACAAAAAACCATATCTGGACTACTTCATTTTTAGATGGATTTGGAGAGCTCTTTACTATGCAAGTACTATGCAAAAGCCACTTGTAAAGAATAACAGTATTTAATGAATAAGAAACCCTAAAGGTTACAAATATCAGGAAATGAGTTACAATTAACATTAAAAAGCCTTGTATGCTGGAAAACCAGTAAATGACTTCCTACACTTGAATTCCCTCTTCAGCTCTCCGTTTACACCACGGTGGGAGCTCCTCTCAGACTCTCAGGCCAAGCAGTAGTCCATGCCAGAGAATTTAGTCCTGTGCAGTGCTAAGCACCTGTTTCAGAAACAGCAGTGATCACTTTACAAGATCAATGCTGCAGCGCCAGTAAGGATTTTTTTAAAATTGTTACAATGTTAAGCGATATGAGCTGGGTACATGAGTCACTTTTGTCATTCCAGCCTCGCGACAGATTACACGGAGATGTTTTCCAACAAAACAATTTGTCATTATCTCCAGAGTTCAGACAACCTCATTGTGGATTTTCATGAACTATATTAGGAAATTATAAGTATCTGGTCAGCAAAAATCTAGTTTAATAAAAATAGTGAATACAAGAGCTGGTTCAAGTTTGCAGGACTACTTAATTTATAGACTGTAGTGGCTCACAAGTCCAACTTAATCTGATTGTCCTATTACTGCTATTGTCCTCAAATACATTCAGGTCTATTGCTTGCTTTTTCTTATAAGCACTGCAGAGTATCTGCTTATAATTTTACATCTTAACCCTAAAGTCATTTTACGGACCTACTATTTTGAAGTTGTTTTTACAGCCACATGTCATATTTGCTAGTAAAATTTCTAAACTGACCAGCATTCAGTGTGCTGGAGAGTAAAATTTCATTAGGACTGCTTTTACAATGGACAGAAAGTTGAGTTTCAGGCACGACCCCAAAATATTTCAGAATATTTGATGAGTGATCAATAAGGACACTGCTCCACATATTTTTTTCTTTTTTAAAGTACAGACACAGAATTAGGAGCACTTTTTTCTAACTGCTTGTAGTGATTATTCACAATAGAGACCAACACAGTGAAGTACATTAGACTAGCAAAAACCTTTTAATAAATATTCCTACCTTATCTGCCATTATCATGGAGGCCCCGCCATGGATTCCAAGAATTGGAATAGAAGTCTGAGATGAAATAAAATCCAAAATCTGAGCTACTGCCTCCTGATCAGTATCATCTCCAAAAACCACTCCATGGATCTTGGTGCCTGACATCAAGTCGCAAACATGCGTTATGATGCTCTTAGGGTCAGTCTGGTTCACCAGAAGGGTCACTACATTGACATCAACAGTCAGGTCCGCTGCCATTTCCCTGGTCCAGAGAGCTCTGATATCTCTCTCTGTGATATACTTGGTCCTTCCCAGAATCACTGCAATGTTCAGGATGGGATAACTTTTCTCCGCTCCACGAACAAGATCCAAAGGCGCCAGAAGAGCTTGGAGTACCAGGAGAGCACAGCCAATTTTCTTCATCTTTGCCAGCTTTATCCCCTGTAAAAGTGATCACATTGTATGAGAAAAACAACAGAGAGGAAAAAAATATATGCTGTATATCTCCAAAGAAGGTTTTAAACAGAAAGCTTCTGGACACAATGCAAACTTTAGCAGCTTTTTATAATACATTCTTCACCTTAACTTCAATTCAAGCCTCTTATATCCCCTCAGAAAGTTGGCTTGCCAATGACAGTATTACCACTGGTATCCTGCAAGCAAGGCAAAAAATTGTAGCACAAGTTCAGAGGAAAGACCCATTAAAATTCTTCCTGGATGGCCAAGAAAATTAAAATGACTGACGTAAATTAAAAAAGACATTAGCATCCTTCTCTTTAATGTTGCCGTCCTAAAACAGGTAAAACACAGAAATCTATTTTCCTTTGTCCTGAATGTCTATTTAAAATTTAGTCACAGTCTAACAGGAAGAGGTGCTTTAGTTCAAAATGAGAGAAGCGAGCCAGAGGTCTGCTGGAAACCCCAGTCCATGTACTCCATACATATCACAGCATCCCAGAACCATGCTGTTTTATTTCTGAAGGTCTCTCCTAGACAGCTGCTGCTCAAGCACAGTCTACTGCATTTCTGGAACAGATTCAGAAGCACAATATTCTATCTTAATTCTTCTCCCTCCTCTTAACGCGGCATTCACTTGAGCATCTCAGAACTGCTGATCTCAGACACAAAGTTGTCACTGGTGTTGAAAGGGGGAGGGTGTTCCATAAATGAGCATCACTGCATTGGTTTACTTCATGTCTTCACTGAATCTCTGTAGGGGGCTGAATATAGACAGAGTAGGACGGGGAGAGAGATGAGCCACAGAAGTGATCTGAACGAGGGAGAAGAGGGAGAGCAGGTCTGACTCCGCAAGACCTCCGTTTCTGTGCCCCGAGGGATTTCCACCCCCATAACTGGCTCTCTGCTAGCTGCAAGAAGGGAGTCCCTGTGCCACATAAAGCCAAGCTTGTTGCAAAGCGTCACACAGAAAACACTCGCAAGGCCGTCCAATCAGGGGTGGCATTTTTCAGATCTCCCTTCTCATCCTGCCAGCCCTATCTCCATCATCAATCAGAATCATCTGCTGCTGCAACACACACCAAGACAAGGGCTTGCTGTACCATCACCTCCTTTCGGGGCAGACAAGGAGGTGAGCGCTTGAGAGACCATTTAACTGCACATCGGTGCCACTGTGCTTCCCAAATCATTGCACTGCGGGCCAGATTCCCACCGCCGCAGCACCAGGGGCCGCGCGCAAAGCGGTAGAAATAAACAAACCTAAACGCCCGCAGACACAAAGCCGCTTCGGCTTCCTTCAGACCCCAGGAGGCAGTAATTATAATAACAAACACCACACACACACAACCCCCCTTTGCCCGCCGCGGGCATAGTTCGCTTCCCGTAACTTAACTGCACCGCACCGGGGAGCGCCCCCGGCCGCGGCGCGGCGCGATGGCGCCCCCTGGCGGCCGCGGGGCGCCGTCCCACGTACCCAGCGCCTCAGAAGACGGAGCGGCGGCGGGTGCCGGTGGTGCCGGTGCTGGTGGTGCCGGT
>VYZV01017791.1:9722-36306 GCA_013401275.1 Pandion haliaetus
GTAGTGAACTGAGCCGGGAAGGCGGGAGGGGTGGGGGGAGGTGTTCTGATGTTTGGTTTCCCTTCCTAATACCCTTGTGTTTTGTTTTCTGTTTTGATTTGTAGTGAATTAAATTGATTTTGTTTCTTCCCCAAGTTGAGCCTGTCTTTCGCCCATGACCATAAGTGGGGAGTGATCCCTCCCAGTCCTTGTCTCGACCCACAAGCCTGCCTTTGGATTTTCTCCTCATCCCAACGTGGCCAGGCGAGGGGGTGGGGGGTGAGCGAGCGGCTTCGTGGTGCTTTGTTACCGACTGAGCTGACCTGAAACCACGACAGGTGGTTATATATGTTGCTGAATGGTTGTTAGTTAAACAATTCTGCCTTTATACCTTTTTAAAAAGGCACTCCAACAAATCCCAAGTTTATCCAAAAAATCCTTACTGTTTATTATCACCAGTGCTGGTGGGAATTTCCAAAGATGGACAGTTCATCCCAAGTCACTTAGTAGTCCATTACAGCAGAACTGTAGAGATGGAAGGTGAGCCCTGGTACTAATGCTATCCCTGCTCCTGTGTCAAATTCAGAGAAAATATTTTATGGTATCCATGTCATTCTGGAACAGACTTGTAACTTTCAGCTCTAGAAATACTACTTCCTAGTGATCCATTTTGGTATTGTGTTCAGAAATAACCTGTTTCTCCTGAGAAGTTGCTAGTGGCCACAGGAGAAGCCAGTGAAATGAACCTGTCCGCCTTTGCAATGAAACAAATGGAGAATGTTCACTAACATCTAGGGGAAGAAGTTTTTCGTGCTTGGGCAGTGATAAGTTGCTGGGGGCACAGATGTCTGTAAATGCTCCATCTAGTTCCAGAAAGGGACATTGCTAGTTTCCTCCCTGTCTCATTGTCATACCAAACTGGTGATACCACCTAAGTATTAGAAATCAGGTTCAAGTCATCACTTCCTTTTCCATATAATTCCACCAATTATTTCAGACATGTGGTAATATTCATAATATACTATACCTTGTCAATTATTTTAAATATATATATTGATCTTTTACATAAAACTATTTCTTCATTATCACAGGCATAACATTAAAGCATAGCCTGAATAAAGATCCATCCAAGATTTCTTAGGCATCATACTGAAGTCATGATGTTTCTAAAGGTATAGGCAAGATGATGTACAAGTCTTATCTTTCTCAGGGACTTTGGATCAGCACTGAAACTGCTGGTACCAGGAAGGCAGTCCTCCAGAACCATTTCACCATCTACAGGTTTCCCGCATAGAGACTGCCCTCTCCCTTTTCAAAACACCCATGGCTGCCTTCATGTCAATCTCAGGCAGAGTTCTCAGTGCAGGGACACGTGAGGCATGAGCCAGGCTGAGCAGGAGCTGGTACACAGGAAATTCTTTCAGCCTTGCCCCACTTTGGCAGCCAGGAAGATGATGTTGGCAAAGACATCTTTCCATGCTTCATTCTGAGTGTGTCCTGAGCCTTCTTCACTACGTGACTACTCTGCTTCTAAAGCTGAATTAATCTATGTCCTGTATTATCCATACTTTTAATTTATGTGGTTAGCCCGAATAATTAACAGTAAGTTTCATCCCTATTTTTGCTTAGTCCAGCACAAGGTATCCCTTTGGGATACAGGTGTGACGCAGAGGGGTTGCTGTAGTGAGTGGGTTAAAGATGGTTTTAGAGTACAGAATGGCCCAGAAACGTCATCCTTGCTCACAGTGCCAGTGATCCTGTAACCTTATCTAGATTAGTACAACCAAAAGCAGGGTGTTCTGTGATATTGTTAAGCTACCTAAACAATGTACTCTTCGATATCAAAGAATAGCCAAAACTATCATCAACAAAATTCCTTTTATAATAATACAAGAGCAATTAACACAACACCTTGAGGAACATTGTATCATTTTCCTTGGAAGACTTGGAAGTAGTGCAAAACCTTAAATACCCACTGTTCTTTTTCAGCTATGGGATGCTTGATGGGCTCCAAGAACAACTCTAACTTCTGATTTGTTTAATCTGTAATTTAAAGAAAGTACAGGGAGAGAAGGTCACTACTGAAACTGAGCAACATCTCTCAAGATAATCAAAAGACGTGTAACAATACTATTTCATATTACAATAACATGATTAAAACATAGGGAAGGATATCGTTCATCTTGATGTTTTGACATGAGCTTGTATTTTCCTCTACCAAATAACATTTCTTTACTGTAAATCTAGTTTGGTGAAATAATGGTGTGATAGGTGACCTTCAGGGATTTCTGGAGTTTGGAATTAATTTAATGAAAAAGCCTACTGGCTTTTTAAGGAGAGTCCCTTGCACAAGGACTACTGGTACTGATGCCTTCCATTAATCTTTTAATGGTCTCCTTTGGATTTATGACCTAATCCTGCAAAGGACAGAAACATGCCCGACTAATGGCATGTAGGTTGTCTTGCTGACATCAGTGGGATGTCAGAACACACATTGATACTCAATACTCATTCTGAGCATTTGCATACAGGTAAGCGCTCTGCTAAAGTGGACAGGAGAATAAAATAACAATTTAGAGAACATTTTAGCAAAACCAGGGCATTTTACTTCCTAACATGAACAGTAGATGTCCTCCTTACCCTGAGCCAGCTGTTCAACAGCTGTACCAGCCTTAGGGTATCCCACCTGGGGAAGGGGTGCTTGTGCTCACATTTGACTTGTCAAAAGGACAAGGCTCTTATCATAGTCACAAATTATGTTCGGGTTTTCTGGGCCCATGTCACTTAAAATGGGAGGAATAGTGTTTCTCAGTGTGTTTTGAGGCTTAGTCCCAGGCACATAGGTAAGATTTGCTTAAAGCACTTTGGAATATATTCCCTCCTCTAAGGCATTGCTCTTTCAGATGCATAATTGGCAGGATCTGAATAATGAAGGTTAAGAGTATACTATGCAGATCCGTAGTTTACAAAACAACTTATAAAACAGAATGACAAGTTCTTAGATCAGTTTAGTGAGAGAACTGCAGCTTCTAACAATTCTTAAAAAATCAACATCCACCTTTCTTTATTTACAGGCTTGCACACCATGCCCCACCTCAATGAAGAGTTAAAATTGCCCCAGTGTAAGATACTTCCTCGCAATGTGCTGCTGTCAAACCCCATTGCTTTTCCACAAGAGCTCCTCCACGCTCAGTTAAATTCTTTCTCTGCATAGCAGCCATATAAGGCCAGGAATGAGGACATGAAACATGTCCTCCAATAATGTCCGTGCAGCCATCTGAAATGCAACAGAAGTGTAATTATGTTACATGTTGTCCAGAGGAATTGGGAATTTGGGTATTTTTATCCTTAGATGAGTACTTACGTCTCAGGGGTAGGATAACAGCAATTAGAGAGAGCAGGAGAGCTAACAGGTGGCCTCTCATAGCTGCTGCTATTTACTGACAAGAGCATTGTAAATTACGATACAGTCTTTTCTATTTAAATGTCTCTTACAGGAGATGGTGGTTGAAAGGTTTTATTAATATCTCCCTCTCTTCAAGTTTCCCTTTACATCATTAATATTGTATTATTTAACTGCAGCTTGGTTTCTTTAGGTTCTTTCTTCAGGTTTTTTCAAAACCTGCCTGTTTCCTGAATCCCCAACATGTGTCAGCATTAATTGGTCCAAGTCTTCCAAGAACTTCAGCAGCCCTTCACCACAGGTATTATATCAGAAAACAAGCGCATAAGAAAATTCCTGAGCATTACATGGGATGAATGTATATAAAACCTAAGTGTCTCAGAGAACTAAATGCTCTTTTTACTTTAAAGAAAAAAAAGATGGAAATATGTGAGAAGAATTAAACTGGCCATATTCAAGCTGGTGAACAAATGGGAGAACAAATACAAGGGCCACCTGAACAGTCTTCACAGAAAGCCAGGGAAAGAGAAAACTCAGGGCATGCAGAGTACAAAAGTGATTCCCAAACTGTGGACCAAGATAAATCAGCAGCCAGCAAATCCTCTGCAGTATTATACTGCCCAGGCAACATTTTCAGTTGAAAGACTAAAAAAGATTCATACATTAATTTTTTGAGAGCCACTGAGAACTGGCAGGCATCTGTTCTCTGATACGCTTAGGAATGTCTCACACAAAGGACAAGCTACACACATGGAAGGCAGAGCAATTTGTATTTTCTTAGCAATTGAGGGTGCAGGATTCAGATGCAGAAAACCCTAGAGCATGCAAGCGTCAAAGGCAAACAAAATATCTAATCAGTGGTCACAAGAAAAAGATAAAAAGACACAGTGGTGGAAGAGACATTGCTGTACTGCAAACCTCCGTGTCTGCACTGATGTTTTGCACACCCTGCTGGTAAACCACTACAAAAAAAACCAGTATGCCCTTGTGTGAAGAACGTTAAAAGCCTGCTATCATCTTAAGTACCTTTAGAAGGAATTAGAAATGTAACTTGCCCAATACAGCTAGCTGTCATTTTTAATCAAGAATTAGAGAACAGCAGCTCTCCAGGTTGTTGAATGAGATTATAGCATTGAGATGCTTATTTCTATGGCACAGAATCTTACTAGTTATAACCTGGTTTGAAAACATGTACTTGATGCAACACATTTTGTATTTCAGAAGACTCTTCCAAAGCTCTTTCAGAAGAAAACACATGACTTTTAGAATTCAACAGCTCATAGAAAAGCCAGCTCTAGTTACCCCAAAATGACTCTCCATCCTCCAGCTAACCCTGGGATTATTTACCCACTGGAGGTTATCTGTGAAAAGAGGGTCCTAAAGGCATAATTACGTTCCAGTTCTTTATGGCTTTGCCCTCGCAGGAAATGGCTAGCTTAGAAAGCAACATAAGAGACGAAATGGGCAACAGACCCATGTTCTGACCAGACAGAAGACTTGTGTTTCCAGAGCGGGTACTCTCTGAGTTAACTACATCTACTTGTATTTCTGTGCTGCTACATTTTTCTGTGATATCACACAGTAAATACATGAAAATGGGGAAACTGAGCAAATAGCTGAGGCAGAAAAGACAACAGGTAAACATCATGAGACACTGGTAACAGAGAAGAAAGTAAAATAGGTACCCCCACCATATGTCCTGTCCCTTCCCCAGCAAGTCCCTGGGAGTGTGTCCACCAGCCACCGAGGGATGTGTCCAGACAAACACACTGGAGTGGGGCTGGGGATGAGGCAGCCCAGGGAAGAGACAGAGAAGGAACCCCAGCTCTGCCTCACTGTGCTCCCAGCAGCTGCCTGCTCTGCACCACTCTCCTGCCCTCCCTTCCCCAGCAGCAGGTGCCAGCCCTGCGGCTGAGCTAAGAGACTGCCTGAACATCAGCACCCAGCAGCTCTGGAAGGTTTAGAACTGTGGCTTAAATTGGTCTCCTGAACTGGTCTCCTAAAATCATACTTGATGTTCACATTTAGCACCACAGAAAGCAGCATGAATGGAAAAGGAGCACAGTCACTGGGGAAGCAAAATTATCAAAACGACTGTGTATGAGATAAGGGGCAGAAGCACTCAACACAGTACTGAACAAGCCATATCAGTGACAAAGAGCTCTATGATCTCTAAAAATAGCTCCACGTCTGCCTTCTTCAGAGAAATCACCAACAATTACCCTTTGTCCCAGAAGGGAGGCCAATACCAAATTTGAGCCAGCTGTCTGTCCAAGGTCTTCTACAGGTAAAGCTCATATAGGGCTAGGCCAGCTGAGCTCAAAGATGTGAGACAGCCAGAATGCAGCAGCTTTCTGCAGGCTGACTGTAATGGGGATCAAGTCTTCAAGAAACCTTCTAGGCTGTGTGGTAGTGACACTTCCCTGAATGTACCTAGTTAGTTAATAGAATGTTTGATATTCCAAACTATTTAATACTGATAGGAGTTATTTCTATTATTTGGATATATATTTGGAAGAGAGGAACTGTGCATTTGCAAGGCTCTAGTTTCCAGGACTCAATTCAGCTGCCTAAAACTACACATTTAGTGACATTTGAGATACCCTGGGTTTCCCAGACATGGGCATAGGGCTGGCAAATCTGACATAGCATCTACAGAAGACCCATGGCCTTCCGCACTGGGAGGCAGAGCTAAGACACCCTAAGACACTTTAAATGTCATTATACCCTTAGCTCTAGGCCACTAAACCACACTCAGTGCTATACAGATGCTTATCCAGCACTAATGAGGTAGGAACAGATGCTGAAAGAAGCGAACGTCAGATTCCTTGGCCCTGAGGGGCTCCTGAACAGCACAGATGACTCTCTATTGGGGAATAGGCTGGGATTCATCTCTGACTTGGAGGCCACCTGGGGTGTCTAGAATGAACTACACATCTTGAACTGAATCAAGTCTAAAGTTCTGTGAGCTGAGTCCCACTGTGTAACTGGACATGTAGTTGTTTGCAAGGTTTCACCCCAGCACTCATATATTAGCTCTCTGCAAATGCTAGAGAGAAAACATTAAGGGGGGGCAGATCCCATCTTCACACCGCAACAGATGATGCAATTTCTCACTAACACCTCTGCTGTAAGCTACATCGTTGGTGAGGTTTTTTGCCTTTGCCACAATTATGAATGTCAAATATCCTTAAGAGGAAAAACAAAACCCACATCCTTTTCACTTAGATATATATGCTAAAGAGTAAATAAGGGGGAACAACAGACAGAAATCATGGGACCTCACCTCACTTTGTCCACCTCTGCTGCTGCTATTCTCCTGGTAATTCATGGAGGTGAGTGCCCAATTCATTCTTTTGAATGTAAATGCTGATGTACAGAGTCCTAGTTAAGCCAACATGAATTAATGTAAAGGAAGTAGTCACAATTATTATTTATTATTAGCTCTTCTCCACTGCATGTGTTTGTTCTTTTGTACAAACAAAATAATTTCTGAATGGGTAGTATTAATTAAAGCTGCACACAGGACAGGCTATTTGGAGGAGTTCACATAATAATTATCTGACCTTTCTCTCCAAAGGCATACACATACATTAATCTCTTGAGTTTCTGTTTTTCTGAAAAACAGGTTCAGGTAATGTGACTTACACTACATAGCCCAGTTTCCAGGTGTCCACGTAAGTCACATATTGTACAACATTTGTCATGTGGCAGATCTGAGATTGTTACTCACAATGAAAGCTAAGAAATTAACCATAGCAGCAAACTTCAGGAAAAGAAATCTGTGCAAGGGCAACAATGCTTTGGTGTTTTTCTTGCCAAAGCTCACCCCACTGATCTAATTTCGGTCCCACAGAAACATACAGAAGTAGTACTGCTGAGCAATTTTAAGTCTACCCTGACCAGCATTGTGACATATGCACATATGTGTGTGTTTCTGCATACTTTGTAATGACATTAACTGTTTTTTCTAAAAGACTTGGAGTGTCTTACAGTATTTGTTAGCCCAGCTGTGTGTATTGTGGCTTATTTTTATTTTTAGGTTTGTGTGTGGATATCATTGGAGGAAATGAAGTAGCACCACACTCGAGACCATTTATGGCCCTAATCAACAGAGCAAATGGAAAATTTATTTGTGGAGGAGCTTTGATCAAGGAAAACTGGGTGTTAACAGCTGCGCACTGTGATGTGTAAGTTACTACTCTGACTCAGAGATTGTCCTTAGCGAGTATCTGGTGTCTCTGTTCAAGAAGGAAAGTTAATATCCCTGGTGGTTTTCAGCATTTAGCATAACCATGACCATGTTCTAATTACTGTGTTTTATAACTTATATTGACAAATGTGCTTCAGTGAGTAAAAAATAATATAACAAGGTATACTTATCTTCACTGTTTCTGAAGAGATATTTTACAAGCTTCTAGCTGCATGCAAGCACAGAATAGCAACAATGAAGTAGTGAATTTGGGGGAAGGTTTATCCCTGTTTTCTCAGCCAGCTAGCACACTAGGCCAGAGGACTGGCCAGTCTAAATAGCTGCTCAGGAAACAGAAATAAATTCTTGTCATTTTATTCTGTAAAAGACATGCAGTTCACCACAGAAAGAGACAGCATGCAGTTATACAGGAGCAAAAATCCTCCAGACAGATGATAGGAGACACTGAGAGATCTCAGCTCTACTGGATATGTTGGCTTGCCGGACAACCTTTCTTCTTCCTGTCTGACTCAAGATGCAAATGGCTATTTGGCCCCACAGAGTCCCTTAGCAAGGCAAGATGTGAGGTTTAAATGACACATCCCACTCCTTGCCTTTGTGGGGAGGACTGGAGCTGCTGCTAAGCCAGACCTCACACAGGCTCTGTCAATGGCCTGCCTGGGACCAGTGAATCGCTGGACTCGGCAGACATCAGAAAAATGTATCCATCTCTCCTGTCCCCATCCAAACAGGGAGATATATGGGACCCACTACAAAGACAGCATAGGGCCCAAAAGCTGTAGTATTAACATAAGGTGAAGACTGTTTCCAAATGAGATCACATTTAAGAGATAATACAATAAATAAATAACCTAATGATGCTCAGTCAACAGTCAGACAGTTCTTAATAGCTGAAGGAAAGGTGCAACCACTTCCTCAGCATTGTTTGCCACAGTAAGATGCAAATGAGGGCCAACCTACACATCTGCCCAAAGAATATTCTCCCATTCAGCTGTAACATACATTGTTCTCCCACAGTTATACCTGTGGTCTGATGTAAAGGTCTGCTTGGACTGCTTGACCAAGGAGTGCTAGACTCCTGGTTTCTATACCAGAGATGCCCAGCAAGCACAACTCTGACTCCACTTCAGTATCTAGTGAGTATATGAAGTTGCAGAACAAGTTGAAGAAAGGGAGTGAGCTATGTCTCACATGGACTCAGAAAATGGTGTCTGAAATGGTGTTAGGGAAAAGCAATGGTACAATTCAGTCCAGTAATGATGATCTCTGAACTAACAGTGCTGTGAGCTATTCTCCTAAATTTTCAGCACAAATTGCAGAGGGCACAGGTGGTGATACCACTTACCAACAGCAAAGCTGATGCATCCACCCCTCATTCAGTTCCTAAAGGGAAACAATAGCATACTTGAACACTGCCTATGCTCCTGGGAAGCTGAAAATAGGATAGCATGAATTTTGATTCACTGAGTCAATTTTTTTTAACTACTTGTGAAAACAAGGTGATCTTTTACATTTTTCTAAATTACTGTTGCTTTTCATGCATGAGAAAAGAGACTGTAGCAGCTGGACATCATAACACTGCATGTAACAGCAAAGAATTATGGAGTTACAGCAAGTGAATCCCACTAACCATGTTGTCTCTCTTCTCAGGGAAAGAGGCAAAGTTATTCTTGGAGCTCATTCACAGAAAGCAAAAGAAAAAGAAAAACAGATTATTGAGATTGCAAAACTAATTCGCTACCCATGCTACCATTCTGATTGCAAGGAAAACGACATTATGCTACTGCAGGTATAGACTTACACATCACTTATGGAATATGCATCTCCTACATTGCACCAGTTTCTTCCTTCTTGTGGGAGAGATGAGCCAAGGGAGTTTCTGGTCACTTTTTTCCTGGGGTGATACAGTCTGGTCTGCTAATCCAGCAGACTGGGGAATTGGGGATGCCCTGGGAACTACAACAATCAGCAATTCCTGCAATGCATGCAATTGCTAGAAGTAGAACAATTTTGGAGCTTGACCAAGATATTTCAATTTCTGGCTTTTCAGTGAAAGAATAAAGATTGTCCATAGAAAAAAGTGTATTTCACACATAGAAATAATTTGGTTAAAAAACCTAATGTTCTGGCTAAAAAACAGTTCTAATTAAAGATGTCTGACTTCTCTGATTCTCAGTTTTGCCAGCTTCAGTGATTAGTTATTTTGTCTTCCCAATGGTCTGAGAGCCAGAGAAGTAAAATAGAGCAGAAGCTAAACGGGTTTTCATGAGACAAGGAATATTCATTTTCCGCCTTCTTACATTGATTACATAAATCCTGTCACAAAGAACTGACAATCTCAAAAAGGGGTTGCAGTAATCCCCTATAACCATAATAGAAAAGATCCAACCGTTAACACACAGGGACCTCTGTTAGAGTCTGCCCCATAATAACTATTTTCCATATCTTCTACAGCTCAAGAAAAGAGCAAGACTTACTAAAGCTGTGCAGCTTATTCCCCTGCCTACCTCAGATGATGATCCCAAACCAGGAACAACTTGCACAGTAGCAGGATGGGGACAAACTCAAAATGATCCAGGAAAGATTTCTGATACTCTGAGGGAGGTCAATATCACTGTTATCAGCAGGCAAATCTGCAATGACAGCCATCATTATAAAAACAACCCTATTATAACAGAAAACATGATATGTGCAGGAGCTAAGAAGGGAGGAAAGGACTCATGTTCTGTAAGTATATTTACTATCTGTATCCACATAGATTATAATAAAAATAAAATACAAAGTACTGGCTTTTACACATTTATAATTTCTGCCTCTCTTGAGTTCAATGAAGGATTTTCTTAAAAATTAGTTAATTTACCAAGGCTTGTTCTTCTAAGACTTAAAATCAAAACTTAAAATCACCTTCACAGACTTTGGACATTGTGGTTTTATTCAGACATGGCAGATAGCTATTCTCTTCTTCAATAAAATAATTTTAATAGAAAAATGTCCACAAAATAACTTATGAGCCCATTCTCAAGCAGCTAACCTCAGTGGAACAACTTCTCTGATGTCAGAGGGCTATAAAACAGGTTTTGCTGATAAAAAGCATATTGACTGGGCCCGAAAACAAATACACAACTGTGTAAGAACTACAATGTTTCAAAATATTTAAATATTGAATTAATGAAGTTACAAAAAAGGTACCAATTTCTAGAGACTTTCTGCTTTTCAAGAGGAGACTTTCTAGCTTTTTCTTTTCATATTAAAAAAGACTAACTTCCTTAGCACTGATCTAGATTCATTCCCCATTACTCACACTTGAAAGATCAGATTCAAGTATTTTTTTCTTTTTTGCTAATGAAAATCTTAACTTCCAAGGTAGAAAAAAAAAGAAATCCACAACACACTGTCTACATTTTTATTTCCTCCACGCAACTGATGCAAATTTTATTTAAAAGAAGCATTCTTTAGCTTTTGTAAATTTGAATGACAATTTTTTTTTTTTTCCTTTTTCCAGGGGGATTCTGGTGGACCTTTAAGATGCAATAATGTGATGAGAGGCATCACTGCTTTTGGGAAGGCAAACAAGTGTGGCAGTGCTGATGGCCCTGGTGTCTACACTCGACTCACACAGCAATACCTTCAGTGGATAAGGAAAACCATAAGGGGAGCCTAACAGATTGGGTTTTGACCAAGCGATTTCCTACTATGTACTTGTGTAACAATATCTAGTTTTGAAATATGCTTTTTAAAATAGCTTCATTATACTGGTAAAAGAGGTATTCCCATGCTGAATTTTCATCCCTTTATGTACTTTGCATTTAATAAAGAAATGGCGATAAAAATCTACTGATTGCAGCTGTCAATTTATGTGGAAAGCTCCATCTGTCGCAGTACAGAGAGTCTGTGTACATCATGTTTTGGATGTGCAATATGTTTCTAGAGTGCACCAAGATGAGCAACATTATGTTAAAAAATCAGCTGAAAACCCATCATCCAGAGAAATGACAGAAAGCCTCTCAGCTGGAGTACCAGTATGATAAAGCACTGTACATAACATAAAACAATCTTGATTTTATGATGCCATTACTGCTGTTTCAGATAAGTAGTGAAGTTTTTAAGTGCTTCAACAATAACTTGTCAAACAGCAAAGAGACCTATCATGAAAAATGCTTCTGCCCATCTCTGTATTAACAGTCTTGGGCATTTCAATGCCATGAACATCTCAAAAAGGGCTTTGTTTTATTTTGTGTTGCTCTGGGGGTTTTTTACTTGGAAGTAGGCATTAGCAAAGAGAAAGCAGAGGACATTCAAAGGGTGGATAAATCTTGTATTGATTTTTATTTAAAAATGATTGCTCGGTTCATCATGAGCAATTAAACACCACTTATAAACACAACAAGAGAAAATACAGACTAAAACTTTTTTACACAGCTGCCTTCACCCAGTCTTGTTGAGAAGAAACAGTAGTTTTGCCACAGAGGAATAATGATGGGTGAGGAGGGAGAGGGCCTAAACTACAGGGTTCTTTACTGAAAAGTTTTGATGTGGAACATCTTTTATATTTTCTGTCCACTACAAATGTTACACAGTCAGAACTTTTCACATTCCTTATTCTTATTCCTGAAATGTTTGTTTAACTCTTGGGCTGAACACACAAACAAGCACACAGAGGCACACACAAACACAGAAACAAAGCAGGAGCAGAGAGAAGGATTCCCAGCCAAGTAAAACTGCATCAGTGAAACCGAGAGGAGAATTTGCCCCACTGACTGGTTACTGATGCCCAAAGTGGTGACTTTGATTCTGTCTTTGAACACACAGGAAATAAGTAAGACAAGTCCCAACTTCTTCTATTCTTGTAAACTACCAAACTGTTGCTTAGGAAAGAACTGATTCTAAAAACCTTCAGAAAACAAAATATCCTTATCCATCTAGTGAAAAATCTGTAGCTGATCTCCAAGACAATTGATCACCAAAGGCTATTTCACCATACAATAGCCTGTCTTCATTTCTTTCCTCTTTGCTCATTTTTTCACTCTCTTTCTTTCATCCTGCTAAAGCATTTTTTTCATCTTACTGCTTCCTCTTTGGTCTGCTTCTTCCTGTTCCCTGGAAGTCACAGGCACCATCCCTGTCAGTGGAAAATCCTGCTCAAAGCCTATCATTCAGTATTTCTCCATTTTTCAGACAGTAGTTCTGACCCAAGTGTTACAAAACCTGAGAGACCAGGAGAGTTTCTGACCAAGGAGACTTTTACAACGCATGAAGAAATGTGCAAGAAAAAATGTACAGCCTTCCTCCTCTAGCTTGAAAATTAGGACCTACCCCAAAATACCTTCAAAACTTATTTTTTTACTAATGTTATTTAGTGAATTGTGCAAAATGAGCCAGTGGAACTGGACTTACATGGGCAACAAAACATTCAAGCCTCTGTCACCACTGCCTGTAGGGGAAACCTGTAGAAAAAAAGCAGAAGCAAGAGCAAGAAGATAGAACTGAGGTTTCATTTAGGCGGGTACTTCCTCTGATCAAGAGGCATGAACCCACTCCCAATACAGCTCCGCCACTATGGGATGGAACCAACACAAGTTTATGTACTACCTAAGAAAAATGTTATGATCGTTCAATGTCATTGTGACGTCTAGAATGTAACAATTTCGTTTCACTGTGGCTGTATGAGATAACTGGGGGAAATGAACAGGCATAAACTGAATTACACAAACTAACGCAACATTTTTGAAGCTAGTATCAAGTCAGATCATATAGTGGCTGAAGAACAGGGGACTGTCTGCTAGAGAGTAGTGCATTTTTGTGCAGAAACAAAAGGCTTCCCCAGTCCGAGTTTCTTTAATCCATTTCATTGCATTACAGACAATCACTTTGTCATGCTGGTGTACCTGGGAAGACACATGCCCTGTATGGGCAATAAAGTTTTTCCTCTTGTAAAAATGATTTTTGTCCTGAAGTTTTGGATTCCATATGTTGTACACTGTTCCACCTTTGACAGGACTGTGGGGTCAAATGCCTGAGTTTAGGCAACCTGCATTTTACTTAATCCTCTGTGACACCTCTAGAGACTCACCCTTTAGTGCATACAGACCACAGGTGCAGAACAAGCTGACCTATTAGAAATGGCTTCTGATTTCTGTCTCAGCCTGGGCCTGAACAATATACCAGGTATATAACAGGCAATGAGCTAAAAATATGCCATATTCTACAGGGAGGAAGTGAGGATTTCACATTTTGCCCAAGACGTCATATGTTAAGACCTCTGCATTGGCAGAATCAGGCAGCTATGCAAGAACAATGGTCTACTTTCAGCAACTGCACACTCTGTACCTGCAAGTATTCAGCAACATTACCTGCGAAAGATTAGTAAAGCAGAATCATGCTGCCTACTCGAGTCCTCAAATTCCTATTACAGAAATACAGGTATTTGCCATGTGAAAGAAACTGGCAATAAAGGAGCCTGTCTAGAAAAGAAGCACATCCAGAAAAGGCACCCCAGTATATGTTTAATTTCACTCCAGATTAGTCACAGTCTGGAATTTAAATGCACGCTTAAATGCTTTCTCAGACATGGTCACAGAATAAGAGCTACAGGTCACACATACAAGATTCTCTAATATTTATGGGCTGTTGGTTAGTTCTACTGAAATCAGCGACTTCTCCCACTTTTAGATACTTATGTTAAAATAATGCTGGGGCAATACAGCTTGATCACTCAATAATGAACAAGCATAATTAACAAAGAAATGAGCACTTCTCAGTCTGAAAGAAATGTGTTTTCTTGTTTTGACAGTTGAGCACCCAACAAAATATGCATGGCTTCAATATTGACCAGCTCCTTCCCCACCACAGCCCCCCATCCTGTGTTACACACCTCCTTCTATATTTGGCAAACCAATATCATTTAGGTACTGTCAAAGGAAAGAGAGAGAATTTCTGGGAGAATCCAAAAAATATATGAGTAAAGAGGCAAATTCTATTCCTTTTTTCCCATTCAAAAGAGAAAAAATGTTTTTAACATTTAAAAAAAACCTTTTAAATTATTTAAAATACTATTTTGAACATTTAAATCAGATTCTAAATGTTTGATAATATCTGCTGCAACAAACATGCTCATATTAGAAGACAGGCACAGTATCAGTTATTTCCCATTCTTAGACATCTTAGTCCTTTCGCAATTGATAATCAATGTTCCCATTTTCTAACCTGTTTTGAAGACCACATGAGATGATGTCAGAAACCAGCAGTTTAGTAGCAGATTTATTGTAAATTAAGATCTCACTAGGTAAAAAAGATGAGTGGTCTCAACCTTCCAGACCTAAAGTTAGCAACCACGTGATTTATGAACAGCAGAAGCTGAGGTTTTAAAACTTATGAGAACTAAAGGCATGACAGTTTCACATTCATTTCCAGAGATACTTGTGCCCCTGTTAACATTGCCTATCTCTTTTCATGCATTTGATCACAGCCTAATTTTCCATGGGCTGACACTGCTCTACTCCCATAATCTCCCATTCTTCCCCAGCTACAGGAAATCGTCTAAATAAATTCCCAGCAGAAAAAACAGGATATCCAAACAACATGAGTTTCTGAGCTCACAGGGCTTTTAATATACCAATGCAAGAATGAATCCTTAGCACTTGCCTCTCATCATTCCTGATAATGAAAGCAAAGCTCTGAAGATGTCTGTGGATAGAACGTGTTTTCAATAGCACTACTGAGTTGCAGCTGAATAGCATCTGAAGACCAGTCCTGACATCCTTACTTAGCTGTTGACGGTGTACAAGTCTTACACAGGCAAACATCTGTTAAAGTCTGAGAGGTATGGTCCTTCTGAGTGCTAAATAAAATTCCTAAGAGGATGACAGCTGCCAGGTCTGTTGAAATCCAGAATTAAACTGGTACACTTAAGGAAGGAATGAACTAATGGTTGTGTTCGATCCAAACAGCATGCTTCTTTGGCTATGCCCATCTGGCTTATTAACCAGTTGATTACACAATTATGCATAAAAATAGAATTACTATGCAATTATTTATATTTTCAATTATTGTTATTTATATTTTCAATTATTGTCATACATACTGGGTGGGTTTTAAGGAAAGGAAACAATTCAAAATGCAATAAAGACAGTTTTCTAATTAAGCTAGTTATCATTACCACTACAAAAACAAGTAATCATTTATACTTAGTTACATATTTTACCTAGATCTCTAGAAATATTTAGGCAGATTCTGTACAATAATCTATGTGACATATAGAACAATACAGATCCCTGGACTGGTCTCTACTGATCCTAGCCTTTGAGTCATTCAAGACAATCTACACGAATTGGCATGTGGTTCCCAGTTGGAACACTAAGATGATGTAAAATTATTTAAAAGAATCATAGCTAAAAGCAGGACCCAAGACTTTATGCTGGCACTTGACACAGGGTGGATTCCATCCATGCTTGCTAGTTTAATGATAATAAACATAATGTTAGAATATTTTTCCTCTAGGGTAAGTAAGACAAGCTACTAACATTTCACATGATGGACTGATGGGGAAAATTGCTTTCTCCTAAAAAAAGTGTATTATCTTTTGCCATGTTTCCATTGGAAGGAACACACATATTTTGAATTATTGAATGGGCTATATACATTTAATCACTTGCTTTCAAGGAAAAGAAGCCGCTAGAATGAGCTCAAATAACCATTAGAAAAAGCCTTGCTGCCGTGCTTGCTCTCCCCAGACTCGTGGCATTTCCACAGACAAGCTATCCCATCAGCTGCAACAGAGAAGAGCCTGCTCTGATCTGGGCTCAGGGCTATCTGCAGGACTCTCCCTTTGTGACCTGTAAAATAAAGTAAGTACAAAAAAAAGGAAAGATACATCACAATTCTACATTGATTATGCCAGTCACTTTCACCACCCCCACCCACACTATGGCTTGTTCCACTTTTACTGTAGCAGCAAAACATGCTGCATACGCTGTGGGAAGGCAGTATTATCTATAGAATATTTTCACATTGAGAGAGAGCTGAAGGCAGTATTTTCTTATTAGGGACCAGGCTTTAACTGACAGAACTGCACCACATTGAGAAGACATTTCTGTCAAAGAGAACATTGAACCTGAACTCTTGATTCTCTATGCATTTACAACATCAGTCTCATCTGCATCTCACTGCTGAGGTTTCCCATCTGGGAACAGTTTGCAGCTGATCCAACAATAATGAGACAGTGTCTCCAGCTACTCAGTTTTACTGTTAGGGAGATCTTTTAACAGTGATCTCACTAAATAATTTATTGGAATTGTATATTGAGTTTGTCTGCAGTCATAGTAAACTTTTGAGCTAGACACTGAAGGCCAGAAGCTACCCCAGTCTAGCAGCACAAAGAACATACAAAACTCATTAATCTCGTTATACAAGAATCTTGCTCAGTAGAAGCAACTGAATTTGAACTGAAGGCAGAAAGAGTCTGGTACTAAACTGAGACTATTGAGACCTGTGTTTACCTCACTGTTATGCCATAGACCTCCTGTATCATCTAGCACGATGTCAATGCTAAGCAAACCCATGAGGTTTTTAGGCACACAGGGGCATGAGAAATTCAAAGCCTTTTTACTCCAAGCTACTGGCCATTAGCTTCTCTGGTTGGGTGAGTTACTGACAGTCATGTAGCTGAGCTAGTCACCCAAGGAGAAAAAAGAAACTTCTGAGACATAGTGTATCTCATCGAAAACAGACCAAATTAACCACATCTGAAAAGGAAGTATGAAGGCATGAAGTAAGTCTTGCGTAACCAACTTGAAAGAATGTAGATGACCTCCTGTATGTCCTCCTATCATCTGTACCTGAGTTCTTCATGAATTCAAGGGGATAGCACTTCTCTAGCTCAAAATAATTTTATGAGGATAAACATGTGAGGAACTGTAAAGCCCTTGAAACTGTGGTACTTATCACAATGGTACCTGATGAAGATCCATAGGACTATTGTAGATGGACAGTCTGCCCTAACTTTGCGAAGCTGCTACAACAGCTCTGTGGAGCTACTGTGACTAAAAGCAAAACTAGAATTTTTACAACACAATTAAATTATTTCTGCAGAGATTAACTTTTAGGCTTTGCTCCTTCTCAAGTTATTGATGACTACACAATCTTTGTCAATATTTAAGACCATAAGTTTACAAGTCAGTGAATTCTTTACAGTCTCTGTTCAGTGTTTGTAATAACTTTGAAAGAAGAGCTAGAAATGTAGTCTTTGGAGGCATCCAAAACTATCCACAACACTGACTGAAATTTGGTTAATAGTTTCAGTCAAAAAAAGAAGTGAAGGGCGATAGGGAGAAATCAGAAAAGTTGAAATTATTCATTTCCATGTTTTCTGAGTGGTTTTCTGGGTTTATTTCCTTGTTTCAAGATCACGTTCAGATATTTTTCAAAGCAATTACATGTTTTGTTTGTTTGTATGTTTTCTTTGATCCACAATAACTTTTCTAAGGGGAGGGCATTTACATCCAAAATGAATCTTCTTTTCTAGTAAATTACTCTAATAGTTCTATCAGAAGTATCTAAAAAATTGACTCAGTGCTATAAAAAGATTACCATCTTTCAGTTGTCGTTCTGTTCTGAATATGTTCAGTCATAGGCAACCTCAGTTACTAAAGTACCCAACAGTAGCTGACAGTGCTTCAGTTGGCTGAGGTCTGCAGCATTTTGCAGGAGGATTAAACAATGAGATTCAGTTAAAATTTATCTGTTCATTTATTTGGGTGTAAAACTCATGTGGTTAAGGGTGCCTGAGGCTGACTTGGAACCATCTCACAAACATCCATTACAGTATTTTTTCTGAACATATTTTGATACATTCACAATTTCTTCCAACATTCAGTTGCTTATAGCAAGGTATTAAGAGTCTTCATAAGCAGGAATATATCTGTGTAACAATTACCTGGTCTTTTTATTCATGAAAATTAGTTTCTCTTGCAGATAAGTAAACTGAATAGGAAACAGGATGATAAGTAACCCCCCAGCTTCACCAAATTGCTCATGCATTTAACTTATATGCTAAATGTTTTACACCATACGCTATTCTCAAAGGTAAGATTAAATCTAGGTTTTATTTCAAATAGTATATTCGAGACTTACAAAGACTGAAGAAACCTCAAGCTACAGTAATTAAGACTAATGATCATGTCACTTTCCAGATCATTTCTCAGAACATCACAGGACATTACCTTAAGAGCTGTACATAAATGAGGAGGGATAAGGAAGGAAAAGCAACAAAGACAACCAGCATTATACAAGGATAATGTGTAACCAGATCCATGTCTGTCTCTGTTGCCCTCTCTCTTCCATCCATCTTCGTCTTGACTCTCCTGTGCTTTCCTCTCACAGGCTAGCATTGAAGCCAAGTCCCTGGTTCCACCCAAGTCCCTGGTTCCAGGGTCAGCATCCCAGTATAGCTGGGATTTAATAAATCAGGAATTTAATAAATGGCTTCAAATGTAGCAATAGGGCACAAAAAGTATTTGTAAATATCAGCTGTCAGGTTAATAATCCAAAGCTTCTTTGGCCCTATCTTGACAGTGAGTGTGAAAAAACAACCTTACTTGGGAAAATGCAGCCAGTGCGCAAATAATCTGTTATTTTTCTTTAACTTCAGATGCTTCTATTGGATCACTTCAGTTAACACTGCAACAAGTAAAACTTAATGGATAGGAGTAACAGCAAGCACCAGAAACATTGCAAGGAACAATTTTTATGTGTAGTGTAGCCCTACAGTACCATGGACCAAAACAATGCTGCAAGGAATCTCCACTTTCCTCCAGCTGTCAGCATGGCAAAAGGGAAACACATTGCACCACATTGCTTCACAGCCCAAATCATTCATTAAAACCCAAACAGCTCTAAATAACCCATGGAGATTTATTTCAAACATCATTTGGAAGCTGGTTGACTATTCTTGCATGATGAGCTGCATAATCAAAGAGCCACATCTAGTTTGTGTTACCTAGAAGGCCACCAGCCTGGAATATATTGGAAGCAACCCCACATTAGCACACTCAGTCCAGGCCTAGTAAGCCTTAGGGAGAAGTGGAAATCTACATCATGTACCTGGGATGGCCTTAAAAATGGTAGGAGAGAATCCCATCATTAAAACCAAGGAATTTTACAGAAGCAACTTACACTATTATCTTAGTAAGTAAACCTTTACAATCCCATGAATCAGGATTGTGCACATGAATGCATACGTGTAGGCAGAGGAAGGATTTGTAGGTGACTGCTCTTTCAAGGCTTTTTTTTTAACATAAATGCATAAGGTATGCACTGCAAAAACACACTGATTAGACAGTTAACTGAAATAGTTAAAACTATTAACAGAAATACTTGCCATAGAGTTCTGATGAATTGGTAAGCATGGGGTACTTCCATATTTTCATCTGATTTCCAGGAAGGCCTTGTCCCGTCATCAGTTCACTGGTTTTGGGTAACCAGAGCAAGGAACAAATCTATTGCAATTCAAAATTCTGCTTTAGTTTTCAGAAAGGGTCAACATATACCATTCAGTAGATTTGAAATGTTATCTACACTGTTTAAACAAGCTACTGAGAAAGACCCCCAGCAGAATATTTACTTATTTAGAAGGATCATTTAATTCCTTACACTTCAAAGTACAGTTGCCTTATTGTCCTATCTAAACATAACAGCCGATCAGCATAAAACCAAAGCCCTTCAAACAGATCCTCAGCTGAGTTGTAATAGCTCCAGGAAAATCAAGTTATGCTGCTTTACTCCAGCTAAGAATCTGTTCCTCTGTCTCCTAATATTCATAGTCCAGAGATGGATGTTTGCTCTCTGACTCTTACACCTCTTCTCACCCCAGCACTCTGGGAATTTTCCCTCCGCCTCAACATTCTCTCCGCACCAAGAGTTTTGGCCAAAACTATTATTGCCAATAAGGAAAAGATGATGAGATGTGTCTGGCTGCAAGACCACCTCCTCTTCAATCACTTCTGTGTGGAGACAGAAGTGGTGAATGGGAAACAACAAACTGCTTCTGAGTCCAATGACACACTGCAGTGCTGAATATAGCACAATTGCACATCCAGAGAAAATCCTGCTGTTCCTCTGACCACAGAACCACCCTCGAAGTCAGTGGGAGTTTGCCAAATGAGGACAGCTATACAAGAGGAGCATAGCCTAAATATGCAGACATTTCATCATTTCACCTGAGAATCTGTAGCTGCACTTTGGATTATTTTCTCACAATTTATGTCCCAGACACGCAAAATCCCATCCTTCATTCCACCCCCTGTAGCAAGGACTTTGGACTGCCAAGGACACCAGTTCATAGCCTAAAAACAAAATGAAAACATATGCCAGAACAGACTAGGTTAGCTGGAAAAACAGAGTAGTTTTTGCTTAAAAGCCTAGCTGGAAAAATGAACTGCAACAAGCACCCAGAATGTATAAACACAGCAATGTAGCAAATCTCAAAACGTCAAATGCTACTTCCCTTGCCGTTGCTTCACAGTAGCCTACACTGTCCCACATATGCTCATAAAACTCCAGCTTCTCTGCTTACCCTTCACAGGCCACAGGCTCACACCTTAGTACCAGAAGAACCCAGCAGGGTAGTCTTACTGCTTAAGCCAAGCCATCACAGAAGCCTAAGCAACATGACTTAACAGGCCTTACAAGCTTAACAGGGCTTATCTTCAGTGTATGCCTAAGGCCCAGACTCTACCTGGAGAAAAGCTACTAAGAACTTGTTTCCATCTCTTTCAATAAACTCCTCTAACCCTTTAATCCCAGTGCTTCAGGTCAGCCTCAGACTCTTTTGGGAGGATAAACACCTTATAAATGCTGGACTTCCCTGCCTCTTATTGCTAATACCTGTCCTCTCTCCCACACCGACTGGGACTTCATAAAGATGAAGAATCTTAAATCGTCTTATTTCCAGTTTCCTACTTCAGATTATTTGCTACCAGCAGTGACATGAAAATATGAGCAGGAGGGCAAAATAAACCTCATATTTAAATGAATTGCAGCAGAATTTTCCAAAACACCAAAAACTGAAGGATCTTGTTTGTTAACTTTTAAGTATTGTGCCACCAAATTTTTCTGTGCAAGGCAGAGAGATAGAGGAGAAGGCTGTAAATTTTATTTCTATTTAGCATTATATTTACAAAGGCCTACTAATCCAGTAAAATTTCTTAATCAAAGCCCTAGCAAACTTATCTGTGACTTGGAATGAGGAAAACTGGTCTTAAAATTAACTGTATCACAGACAGGGAGAAGAAACTAATAGATATCAGTGAGATAATTTGAAAAATTCCCTAACTGTCCACATCAACAATGTGACTTTACGAGAGCAAATATAGAAAAGCAGACAGTCCGTCTCCATATACCTTAACTGCTGAGGAATGAGGTATGGTTTTCAGTGGTTCTGACTGCAATTTCGCACCCAGGTCACTAGGCCAGATATTCAATATACCATCACTGGACCCACTTGCCAGCAGCTGGTTGCTTAGTGACCATTTCAGGCTGCAAATGCTTTGTTTGTTTTGGCAAAGAGTCCCAACATGGTGCTGAGCAACCCGAACATCATGGTGATGAATAGATCCTAGTCGTGAACCGCTGCAGATAAGAAAAGACAGCATGGGTTTAATGTTAAAAAAGGCAAGCTACATCATCACACTGATGTTTCTTCAGTGGTTTCAGAAGCAAACCACATCAGAGTGAAACGTGTCTGCAGAACAACAGTATTTTAGTAAAAGGAAACACAACCCAACTATCAAAAGCACACCCTGTAGAGGTGGCTGTCAACAGAAAGGAGCCAAGCAGCTGCTCAGTTCAAGCCAAGCAGAATACCTGTTCTCTCTCATCGTTTTTCTTTCTCTGAAGATATACTGCAGTGTATGCCACTAATCTGCACCCTGTTCAACTGTCAAGCCATTTAATGTAAACTATTACCTGTTCTTCAGGAAAAATCATTTTGCAAGATTATTTTTGCCAAGGCCAGATATGACTCCATGCCCAACAAAGAGGCAGTGTAAAACTGCACTGCTCTGGGAAAGGGCTTACTAGCAAGCAACAGTATGTTCTTTGGTTCTGTCCCTTCCCTTGTCTCCTTTCTCCCTCCCACTACCAAGCTTAAACAAAATCTGCACAGCTTGAGACTGTTGCACTAATTGCATGTTAGGAAATGGATGCATGGTTCTACAGCCAGTATCATCAGTCTACCAAAGGAAGGAAGAAATAGCCTGCCTGGTATCAGCTACTGTTGCAGCTTAGCTCCCAGATACAGGTTTCACACATCAGTAGTAGGGTTGAACAGAAAATATTGAAAATACCTTGCAGTGCATTTTCTTTTCCTGCCTTTCTAAGGATAATACCTACATTAAAGTTATGACAAAACAGCTTCCTGCTTGAAATTCACACTTCCAACTATTATGATGACACTGAAAAAATCAGGAAGCCTAGTAACATCTTTCTGGGTATCTGAGAAACAGATATCTGACATTACTGTAATAGATTAATTTAAGACATTAATTCTCCTACTAAATAATAAGCAGAAAATCTAACCAAGTGTATTAGGTCTGCCTGAGATGGAGCTAATTTTCCCCACAGCAGCCCTCATAGTGCTGTGCTTCGTATTGGTAGCTGGAAAGGTGCTGATAACATACCAGTGTTTTGGCTACTGCTGAGCAGTGCTCACACAGCATCAAGGCTGTCTCTCCAACATTCCCCCCTCACCAAGTAGGCTAGGGGTAAGATCTTGGGAGGGGACACAGCCAGCACAGCTGACCCAAACTGACCAAAGGGATATTTCACACCATATGACACCATGCTCAACAATAAAAGCTAACAGAAGGTGGGGGCGAGGGGGGAGGCATTCATTATTGTGACGTTTGTCTTCCAGAACAACCACTACATGTACTGAAGCCCTGCTTCCTGGGAAGTAGCTGGACATTGGCTGCTGATGGGAATTAGAGAATAAATCTTTTGTTTCCCTTTGCTTCCACACACAGCCTTTGCTTTTGCTTTATTAAACTGCCTTTACCTTAACTCACAAGGTTTTTTCCCATCTTATTTTCTCCCCCACCACTGGTCCTGCTGAGGAGGGGAGTGGTACAGCAGCTTGGTGGGCACCCAGCGTTCAGCCAAGGTCAACCCACCATGCCAGGAGAAACAGAATTTAATTGCCAGTGTTGGTTATATTAAGGTTATCAGCAATTCTAGCAGTATGAGTGGGAAGGAACTGGGGTCCTGAGAATCCTGGCTAAAAGGACATTTTTCCACTTGGTATAAAAAGAAATCAGAATTATTTGCTTTTGACACAGAAGATGGCATCTATTTTGCTAAAGACAAAGAGAAGCCAACAAAATTTTGTGATGGGTTAATTTATGGTACTAAAATTTATTTACAGGCTTATGATGATATGTTGTTGGACTATTTTTAACCACAAGAATTAGTATGTAATCCCATGGTATCAGTTGTTCACAGTGAAGTTTACTGCAAGAATGCTGCTCTTATTTTAGTAATAATGTATATTAACTCCATGCCTTTTTTTCTACTTATACAGGTAATTTAACTCTGCCCTAATGTTAGAATGAACTGGTTAGTTTCAAACCTAGCAAGAGAAATAAATGTTATCTCAACCTAATCTGTCAACCATAACTGTAGTTCACAGGTTCATGCTGAATTTTATCATCAATTTCTACTCAGAGAGATCTGCAATTTAAGTTTATGTTGTTTTCACTCCTTTGGCCAAGCTGAAATGCAAATTGAAACTAATGCTTACTGTAATAAGGTTATGCCATGTGGCATTGGCAGGATGTTACAGCTGCATCCTTGCAACTTAACCCACCCAGCGTACCTGCTCCAACAACAGCATTTTATTAACTGGTTGTTCAGCTGGTATCCTTGTACCTCACTCCACCTAGACGACCTCATGCAATGAAAAGCCAGAGCATCTTTTGAAATCAAAATAAAACTACCTCTAATCTTCCTACCCAGAGATACTGCTTTCAAGTTTAACAAAGTCAGTCCACCCTTGCTATTATTTCTGCCTTTACGTAAAACAGAAGACTATCATATGATTTTAAAATCTACAAGCACTCATCACAAACAAGTCTCCCCTCAGCCCTTTCAAGTGTGAGTCAAAGATCTGAAACAGAAAGTGGGAGGAAAAAAACCATAAGAGTACATTTGACCTTTCTCATCTGAGTCCCCACATTGAAATGATCCCTAAATATAAAATATTCACCAGCTAGTATAAAATTCACCCTTGGCAAAGCAAAGGTCAACTACTTCAATCCTTGGGTTGAGGATAGCAATGAGCTGGCCTTCCCTTGTAGATACACAGCTAGAGAGGTGTGCAACTCTTAACAGCTGTGTTTCACTGTGCATCTGAAAAGACAGATGCAGACTTGATATCACTGGAGGGGTAGTCTAAACCACATGCCCTCTCCCCAGCACCAGGCAAGCTATGATTTTTGGAGTCCAGACCCACTGGAGACAGCACCATTTAAAGCTCAGGCTTTGAACAAAACCAGAGCCACAGCCTCCACATCCTAGTGAAATTTTGCAGGTGTTGACAGTTTTCTGGAAGGAGAGTAAGAAACAGAGACTAAAGAGGCAGGCTAAATCCGCTTCGGCTGCTTTCCTGCCATACAGTAAATTTATATATGATTTCTGAGATGGCCGATAAGTAGACGGACAGGATAAATCACCTTTGAGCAAAGCCAAGGAAAACAGCTAAAATGAATGGGACATTTGTCTAAGTAAAAGCAGCAGGACTCTTTCTGGGAATATATTCTACCACTCACCTGCTCAGAATATAATGATTCCAGCTCAGAGCTCCAACTACAGACAGGTGACCAAACATATTTCTCAACCTCTTTTTGGTTTCAATGTCCCACAGCTGCCAATGCAAAACAAACAAGAAATACATATTCAACAACAAAAAGAAAAAATATTTTTGTTCTCTTCCTTTGTTTGCAAGTGAGCCACTACCCAGTTCTGATTTGATATATGGACAACGTCAAGCTCACCTATTTCACAAGTAAGACAAGAAGGAGTATTTCCAGATTTTGGCACCTATATCAGTGATGCTGAAGTCACACAGGATTGAAGGGAATGCACATCTCTGCGTTTAAAGCTATTTATTTACATGTCAGTATTTTGAAGTCCATACTTGAAAGCACTGGCCTTTGGTACCTTCAGATTGCTGACTCAGGACTGCAGCAGGTAGTTTCTCATATTATCTAGGATCTCAGCCAAAGTCCCACAAAAATCTCTTGGTAACAGGACTGTCCTATAACAGCAAGCTGAGAGGTATGTGTATAATCAGACTGAAGTCAAATTCTCATGTGTGAATCAATAAGGAGAGTTTTGGATTGAGTTCTCAAGGCATTGATCACTACAGCGATCTTAGCAAGAGAGATACAAGAAAAAATAGCATGTGCCGAGTAAAATAATTTAATTAAAGTGCTCCTCTTACTGGTGGAAAAAAAATCTGATTGTCTCTGGACAACTGAATCATTAATTCAGTCTTCAGCTTTTTAGCGGCTCCAGAGGCTCCATTACATACAGATAGCACTGGATGTCACTAAGCCATTCAGTAAGGTGCAGCATGATACAGAGAAGTGCTATATCTTTTCTCCAGCAGAGCCCTTCTGTAGTTTAGCCAATGTTTTTAATTTGTTTTCTTAAAAAAATCAGTATCAAATTGTCTTGTGGCCACTTTAGCTGTAAATGGAGAAAGACTAAAAAAGTAAATTATCTAGTACTTGCACTTCTCCATCACTGGTGCCAATTGCAAGGCAAGTTCCTTCTTTTATCCAAGCCAGAGATGAAATGTATTTGGAACTGGAATTCAAATCAATGTTCCCAATGGCTTGAAGAGTTCCTCCGTTACAGATGTGTGCAGCAGGTCCTACAGCAATAGCAATGAGATTTTCAAGGCTCCAGTCCAGTATGTTTAGATCTAGAAGAAAGCT
>VYZV01017791.1:36329-51999 GCA_013401275.1 Pandion haliaetus
AAATTACTGCAGAAAAGTTGTAGGTAATAGGATGGGGTGAAGGGGGAGAGAGGATTATTTTTTTTTAATAGCTATGAACAAACTTCAAGAAAATGCTTCTATGAAACCTTTACTAGCAAGTATTCCTCCTACATGAAGGAGATTATCTCTAACAAGCCAAGGTCTTCATAAGTCTAATCTCCACAAACTGGTATGTTTGCACAGCAGGATCTGACTTACAACTTCCCCACTAGAATTTTTTAATCTATCATCCTGCATTTTGGATCGCCACATCACTCTAATTTCTGCCACCAGAAATTAGGCTCCTCCACCAACGGCTACAGTTCCAAATACACCACTACTCCAAGGTAATTCTTGTTATTGAGGAAGACAAAGGAGAAAGTCTATATGCTACAGTCTGTCCTACATCGTCAAGCTAATGATAACATTTACCCAGCATATGGTAGGGAAAAAAAGTGCAGAAAGGAATTAGTGAAATTCTGCTCCTCACCTTCAGAGCTTGCTCAGCAAGCATATGATGGAAATACTGTTTCCAATGCCCGTGATGCTGGGCGCATTGCACTTGCAGATCCTGGCAAAGCAAGTCACTACAGTGATTAGCCTCAGAACAGCATGCTACATCAGGTAGGCGAGAAGTTGGTATACAACATTTAATACCAACCTTTGACATTCTCCCATGTCAAGGGTAATCCCCAGCTGTCCATTTAGGGCAGCTTAGAAGTCATTTTGCATGACCCCTGAAGCACAGAAGATTGTTACCATAGGCCAAGGCCTGACATCATATTTTCATAACTAAAAATCACGCTGAAGAACAGTTGAATCCGACAGCCAGCTGTTTGACTAACAGTCCTGGTTGTTGCAACCAGAAATCACTTCCAAAGACTTCTGTTAATGCTGTTAGTCTTGGGGCATACCTTGTGCACAATCAGTGTAAATCATACAAACAAACCTTTGTCCTGTTCATAGGTATACACAAACACTTGCAAGGATATGTTGAAAAAATCTCCAAAGGGACAATTATGAACACTTGCACATACAGAGATATTCGTTAGATCTTATGAAGTGTTAAAACATGTATTTGCTGCTGTAGACCAGAGATCCACGTGTGTTCATGTGTAACTGGTGCATGTTTAATTTTTACCTGTACACCACCGAAGACGTGAGAATTTAGTTCAGAAGGTATCCATCATCCAAACCATAAACAGTGTCACTGATTTGACATCCCAAAACAAGAGATTTCAAAATCTGCTCAGTAAAGTTGCTGCTCTGTTGACTGGCTGCTAGATATCCAAGGCTGATAGCTGAAACATTTAACTTAATTAAGTGGAAGTATACTGGTTTGATTTGAAACTTGTACTGAGATCTATAGTGAAGGAAACTGCATTAGAGTTAGGTAGTATTGATTCTAGGGTTTGATCAGGCATGTCTCCATCCTGGGACAGGCAGTTTTCAAGGATGCGTCCTTATAAGAAAAATGGCATCATGCATATGTCCTGCAGAGTTTCCATTTTATGTGAAGGGGATGCACCTTCACCATCTTTCTTGAAACATACATAAGAATTCCCAATCTCTGTAAAAACCACGACACAGGATAAATTAACTTACAGTAATCATTGCGCAAGCCAGTAATATGAAGCCTCACTTCTGGCTCCCATGGTATGGAAGGTTTCATTGTGGTAACAGCTCTAAACTCATTTTGGGTTCCCTCTCGGCATCCTGCATTTGAAGATTCATAACACACAAATCAGTAATGCAAAACTTCACCAGTTTTTCTCAGGCCTAAGCCTTTCATATTCTCACTACATTTGTCTCTCCATGGTCCAGAGGAGGCCAGAGGGTCTACTTTATGCTGGGTAGGCTCAAAACACTAGACACACTAAACTAGGTGAAAGCTACTTTTTACCACCTCTTTCAAACCTCCATGGATTTAGTCAGCTGGAACAGAGAATAAGGCCCACTATATTTTGCCTAAATTGTACCACAGCTCAATACAGAACATGGAGGGGGGTTGTCTTTTTGTTGGNAAGGTCTCCCCTATCAATACCTAACGACAGGAAAAGGTTTTTAAAGCACACGCACTTTGATCACAGCACACTAGGCTTGTGGTAACACATACACAAGAAACAAAAGCAAATACAAGCAAGCAGAAGAGTCATCCTTTGTGGTCGTTGTCTACATTATGCTGCAACAACTCCTAAACATCATAGAAAAAAAGCCAGATCATTAGGGCTATGAATCATTTAATGCTAGATTTTTATGTGTAAGAAATTATCTTCCTGTAATGTGCAGAGCAGAAAGCCGAAGATTCAAATTTCTGCGCTTTTTTCTGTGTTTTTGAATTATTCTCCAGAGAGAAGTATTTAGAATGAATATCAAAAGTTTCAGGGGCAGAAGATATTACTTATCTCTACAACTAAAATTCTCAGTTCAAAAAAATTCAACACTGACAAAGTTTTTGTACTCTGTAACTTAAATACATACATAAATAACCTACATGGAAGTCCAATGACAAATTGTGGAGAACTTACTTCACATGGTCCGTCCCTACTCTGTCCTGAATCTTCTCCCCTAATCCAAAATTCATTTCTGTCAAACAACAAAAGTTTCCCTTCTCAGCTGTGGTACCCCCTGTCTCTCCAAATAAAGACTGAGTATGAGCAAGACACAAGCCACAGTGATTTTCTTCTGTATCTAAAATTTTGTGGAGTTAAACAACCAAGCAGGCTTGCAGGAACAACCTTCTCAGACCAGCCCAATGTGATATGTAATTGCATTCTAACACTAAAAAGGTCTAATGTCACTGAAAGGAGATTTCTCTGTACAGAAAAATCTGTATTTCTAACATCTAGATTTTTGGTCCTTTTTTGAAAACTGTACCAAACCTTTCTGAACCCAGCAAAGTAAGATAATTCAGGAAAATTAAGGCACTTAACTGTAACAGTTGGATGAATGGCAACACTTCTGAAACACTCTGAAAATGCTTTTCTTCTTTAACATTGGTAGTTGGTATTGAGCAGTGAGATATAAAGGATTAAATCATCTCTGTAACTCATTTCAGGTTTCTATTCTTTCATGAGTAATTCATCTACCCCAAATTCATACTGATCACGCTTTCAGCTCTATTCACCTACTTCATAGACACATGAATGTGCATAACAGGCTTTTTAATTAGTGGAAATTAAGCTTCATTACACATTTTGTGTTATTTTGCCTGGGTACTAACAGATATCACTGATTTTTTATAGGATTTCAGCTCTCACATGCCTCTGTCACTTCTCAAAATGAGACTCAGGAAGTGGTAAGTAGTCAGTACTGTCACACCAGACCACTTGATCAACAAGTAGGTGGGTGGAATAAAACCTGGCATTCCTGATACCTGTATTCATTGGCCATCAAGAAAAAAACACTGTGACCAATCCCTATACTGTTGCTATTGTCTGCTCTGAAATGAGACTTACTTACATGGAGAAGAGCAACAAACTCAACTTCTTCTACAGGAACTGAACTCCAGATTCATAAAGAAGCTGTTTCTTACTGTTTTACATGAGCATGAATCAGGCCCTGACTGGCAAGAAGTCATCATACACAGAAACAGCCAGATCACCAAAACAAATCATCTGTCCAAGACAGAATGTAACAAAATATTGATATGATATTTAATGAACTGCCTCATACTCAAATAGCTCAGGAATATCTGTATTATTTCAAAGGTTAGTTCCTCACATCCCACCTGTTTTCCAACCTCCTGATCATTCACAGTCCCTTATGTTCATTTATTCCTAGGATATCTTTTGGAGCAAATTAACCAACTCCCCCACAGATGAAACCAGAGGCAGTGCTAGGGACGGTTTGCTCCATCTACCTTTCCCTACAATTAGGAGCAACAAGACCCCAGCATCTCTGCATGTCTTGCACCCTCATGTACCCAACAGTCTGTATGATACATCCTACGCCCACTCTGCAGCACAACCCTACATTATTTGTAGGGTTCTAAAACTGAAAAGCTGAAAGGAAGTTAATGTTTTAGGGCCACCAATGCATCAGATGGGGCCCAAAGGAGAACTAGGTAAAATACTAGGGGTTAACCACACTAGAAGAGGTGGAATACTATTTCTTCACAGGTGGTGAAGGACTAGAAATAGCCTCAAGCACCATAGATCTCAGCCNGCTGGAACAGGTAGATGCACTTCCTTTTCCAGTGTAGATGCAGCCTGCTGTATCTTATTGTTCAGTGTGCATGAGAATATTTGCTATGTTGAAACATACCTTTCCAGATGCAATTGGTATTTTCACAGACCTTCACGTCACCACTTCCTGCAATGCTATATCCAACCTCCTGGACCACTGGAAGCTGAGAAGAACATTTCTGCCAATACATCGAAGTGAAAACATGACTGGATGAAGAATCTGTCAAAAAATGTATTTAAGCATCATGGATAACACAACTCCCATCAAAGGGCTCAAATCTCATTACATAAAAGCTTCAAAACAGCTTGTCTTTTGGATGGGAGATGAGTAACAAATATAGAATACCAGTGTCCAAATCATGTGCTCTAACTTGAGCCACCATCTTTCCTTCCATAAAACACCAGTTCACTGTTAATGATCATACAAACTTTAACAAAGCTGTTTGAACAAGTGGAAGAGGTCCCAGGCCTGTATATCTGTAGGTACTATCACAGGTCACCTGCCCAATCTTGGTGCCCTCTTGTCCTTTTCTGAATTGGCATTTGGGCTAATTTTACCACCATACAATGCTATGTTTTCTGCATGCAGACAGTAAGTCTAATGCCTCAGGCTTGCTCTATGAGGGAAGATCAGTTTTGTGGTGCATACGCTGCAGGGCCATTGATTCCAGCATGAGACCTACTGGATGTCAGAGTCCTCTCTCAAACCAGAGTCCCAGAGTCTGGACTCCATGATCCCATTACTTAAAACAGTACTACAATATGAAACTGGAAATATATACAAGGTGTCTCAGAGGAGTAAGATTTTTTTAATTACATTATCATTTCCTTGGGTGTCAAAGAAACAGATGAGGCAGCAGACAAAGATAAGAAAAGAGAGATCTAAATTGCTATTGGAACTTTTTCTTTCTTCAAAAAAAAATTAGCTTAGACCTTTAGCCAAGATGCAGGCAACAGCTCAGATCAGCTCACACAGCATATGAATCTCTTCACCAATCCCTAGTAACGTGCACTTCTTCACAATGTTCAGTGAGTTGAATGCTCTGATGACAGTTGTCTGTTTGGTCTGTAATTCTTATTTACAGTCAGGTGGAAATGCAGCCGATGTTTTTACCAGCCACTCAAGATTATTATGTTCTTCCTCCGATGTCTGTGTAATCTATCCTTCCAAGCACACACAGTGTTACTCTTATTCAAAACCCTGTTGCAATCATGATAAGAAATGTCTTACAAAAACATAGCTGGAAAAAAGTGTGCCTGCTTTATATATCCTGGCTGTTCTACAGCAGGCCTCCAGCTTTCAGAGGCACTTTCTGTATGATTTATATAGACAACTTGGCAAAAAGCTAGTCAGATTGCTTGGATCTGTGTCCCTCTAAGTGCAGACATTTCTGTGGAAAACCAATTGTGTATACAAGGAAGTAATCTTTTGGCACACAAAGAGACCACACATGTTCCCTGGAATGTGAGAAAATTTTATTTTCAATGCATCCCATCCCTTTATGCTACAAGGCAGCACAAATTAAATAGTCATTAATTACTATATATAAGTAGATTAATACATTTTCATATGGTTTTAGCCAGGACTGACTTCCAAATGGTTTTAGGAAGAACTTGAGTTTTGGACATCCCACCATGTTATCTCAAAGACCCTCACATCACACTTTTAGGAAATTATTGTGGTCCTTGATGTTGAACTCTGAATATCTTAGTTCTAACTCAACTCCTGCTTCTAAATTACAGTGTAATTCTAGGTAAGTCACTTCACTGTACAGATGAAAGACTGACACAAGGTCCATATTGGGACCAGTACTGTTTAATATCTTTATCAATGACATAGTGGGATGGAGTGTACCCTCAGGAAATTTGCAGATGACACCAAGCTGAGTGGTGCAGTTGACATGGCTAAGGGACAGGATGCCATTCAGAGGGACCTGAACAAGCTCAAGACGTGGGCCCATGTGAACCTCATGACATTCAACAAGGTCAAGTGCAACGTCCTGCACCTGGGTCAGGGCTACCTCCCGCATCGATACTGGCTGGGGGATGAAAGGATTGAGAGCAGCCCTGTGGAGAAGGACCTGGGGCTACTGGTGGATGAAAAGCTGGACATGAGCTGGCAACATGCACTCCCAGCCCAGAAAGCCAACCGTATCCTAAGCTGCATCAAAAGAAGCGTGGCCAGCAGGTTGAGGGAGGTGATTCTGCTCCTCTACTCTACTCTCATGAGACCTCACCTGGAGTACTGCATTCACCTCTGGGGCCCCCAACATAATAAAGACATGGACCTGTTTGAGCAGGTCCAGAGAAGGGCCACAAAAATTATCATAGGGCTGGAGCACCTCCCCTACAAGGACAGGCTGAGAGAGTTGGCATTGTTCAGCCTGGAGAAGAGCAGGTTCTGGGGAGACCTTATTGTGGCCTTTCAGTACTTAAAGGAGGCTTATAAGAAAGATGGGGACAGACTTTTTAGTAGGGCCTGTAGCAATAGGACAAGGGTTAATGGTTTTAAACTGAAAGAGGGTAGATTCAGACTACATGTAAGGAAGAAATTTTTTACAATAGGGTAGTGAAACACTGGTACAGGTTGCCCAGTGAGGTTGTAGATGCCCCATCCCTGGAAAGATGGGGCTCTGAGCAACCAGAGCTAGTTGAAGATGTCCCTGCTTATTGCACTGCGGTTGGACTAGATGACCTTTAAAGCTCCCTTCCAACCCAAACCATTCTATGACTCTTATATAACTAAGAGTGAAGACAATGACAGGTACTCATCTTTTAAAAGATGTTACATTTTAAGGAAAAATGTTTTACATACATTACACCATAGAAAGTTCTTGCCATTTCACAAAAAAGTTTTGTTAAATTTCTCTGTGGGGTAGTTTCAACTAAGATTACTAAATCCATTGGGTTGTGTATTTTAACAATTCTAAAATTCACAGACTCTCCAATCAGACCATGGAGGAGGGCAGGAGGGAAGAAAGCACTGTTGTTGAGGAATTTCCAGATTATTTTGCTTATTTAGAAAGGAAAATGATTGTCCTGAGGACCAGGTTTCCCAGAATGATGTAAAAGCATGGTCTTCTTCCAACATCCAGTGACCCTCCAAGAGTAAAATTATATCAGTCAACAAGCCTGTTAGCCCACCTGTCCTGACACTACCTTGTTTTCTTAGAAGCTGAGTTTGATACCCTTACCGAAACTTCTCAACACGACTAATCAAGGATTATAAACCACTATAAGCAAGGACTTTTAGTATGAATCTCTGAAGCACCCTTACTCAACTGTTATGGTCAAAAAAGTAACCACATGAAAACAGCTACCAGCATCTTCAGTACTAACCTTGCAACTGGTGCAATCAAGGAAAGGAGAGCACAAGAAAAAGCATGGTCACTGACTGAAGGTTTCCAACTTAATATATGAACAGTCACAGTTAGCACTAAAATAGAGACATGGTTCTGAGTATAATGTTATGGTAATAACTTTCACTAATACAGACAAGTATCATCATGCTTCACATGAGAAGTCAATTTTCAAGAAGTTAGTGAACAGAAACAGGTGGGTGGCTGGAGCATAGGTTTATTTAAGATGGCCAAAAAGCAACGGATAATGCTTAAAAAGGAAAAAAAAAATGGTGTCAGTATCCACTAGGAAAAATGAATGGATAAAGTGTACACCAGCAGAAAATTACAGCTAAATGGGAAGTGATCTGAAGTCTTTGTTTCACATTAGGCAGATTCCATGTGTTCTTTCATCCTTGGCCAAGGATCTGACCTACTGTCATAATAAAAAATTTTATTCTCAGAAAGCTAATTTTTGTCAAATTTTTCATAGCACCTTGTTCTGTCTACGTGACAAAATGAACAGCTACATCCTGCACAACTGAAGAAATTATCTTCTTCACACATTGTCATTATTAGAGCAAGTGGAACACTGAGTCATTCAGGCTTTTCATGCATATTTTTTATAATACACATTTTCATTCAGAGGTAACAAACACATCTTGAGGGCTTCATTAGCTTAGTTTCAATTTTAGTTTGCAGGACGATACCCTGGAGGAAGGGGAGAGAAGCTGAATCAAATAAATAATGAAGCAATTGCTCGTGACATTTCTGTAGCAGACATTTCTTAAATGGACCTCCTCGTGTTACTGTTCTCCATGCCAATACGGTAGTATCCGCATAACAGATTACAGGCCAAAAAAAACACATCAGGAAAGCAAATACCCTACGTATGCACTTGAATGTTCCATTACTCACCTGTTTCTTTTCCATTTCAGCTCTCCTGTTATTACTCCCTTCCAAGCCTGCTGCAGCATGACTGCTAAGTAGAGTCACAACAGTTTTCATGATGGAGAGTTTCTTAGGCACCTGAGGTGCCACTGGAAAAACAATTTTAATGGAAACAACTCCTTTAAAAACCATAGACAGGGATATTTGTCAAGTACTTTTGTAGTAGCAGTACTCTAAAAGCAGATCTGACACACTAGGTGGAACAATGCAAATACTGACATTTGAACCAGTCACCCTGCTTTCCTTTTGTCAGTGAAGAGAAAGAGATTTCTATAGCACTCTTCATCTTACCCTAAAAGAGATGTCTAAAAAAGGTCAGATTGATCATTCCTTTATAAAGAGTACCTGTTTACTACTGCATCTGCTATCCAGCCTTAGATTTATTGACTGGTTACACAGGATCCTACCCCATAAGCATTCAGTATCTAATTTCCCAGAACCAACATACAGGCTTTCACCACTGCTAGCAGAGACAGCATGCAGGAATTTCTGTTCTAGAAATTGAAGTAGGGAAGACATCGCCTGGTTTTAGAACCTCAGTTTCCTAGAGCTGGGCATGTAGTATTGAACAGCTCTGGTATTCTGCTTAGCAGAAGATAGAATTGCATATTCTGACCAACAGCCATGGCATCACAGGAACACATCCTGAACACTAAACGGCATCTTTTATTTGCTCTCTAAAGATTTCAACCATTAATCAAGAAATGAGCTGTGTTTAGTTTCCTAGATCTTCAGGAAGCTTTTCTTGTACATGCAGCAGGTAAACCCTTCCCCACTGTTCCCCAGCGCTGCTGAAAGTACAAGTCGGTGAGTTCAAAGGCTCATTTAACCTTTTGTCAGTTCCCTCCGTTGTTGACGGAGAGAAATAGCCTCTCCTAGAGTCAGTTTTTCTTCAGACCAAGTACTGAAAGTTTGATCTGTGTTCTGAATGGCGCTCAGATAAGTCTCTCCCTAAGGTGAGTTGAGTGTGAGTGTCCCTTGGCCGCTGTCCCTGTGTCGATACCTGAAGCCTTACTCACTGGAGGAGAGACAATAACACAGGGCAAGCTTTTCCTTCAGTGAGTGTACACTACACCACATGCAGGCATTCAGACTGGTCCAAGTTGTGCAGTTATGGCTGGGTATGCAGTAGCTTAAGGCAAAGAAGAAGCAGAAGGAAGGGAAGGCAAGAGGACTGTATGAATTCTCCTGCTCTCCTGTCAGTTATTGTTAACTATTCCAGATATGAAGGTGCAGCAACAAACTCTGTGCACTGTTTACAGCCCAGTGTAACTTAAACACAGTCCAATACAACCCCCACCATAGAGGAAAAAAGATTGGTCTGTAACAGGCATTGCTTGGCTAGGGATATGACTCTTTTCTCTCTTTCCTTTCACCCCCCGCCTTGATGTCAGCTGTCTGTATGACCTGCTGTCCTAGGGTGCCTGCCCACTGGTAACAGGAACCTTGGACCCAGCTCTCCTCTCAGGACAGCAGTGTACTCCTGCTGCGAGGACACGGGCCCCGAGCTCGCTCTGCCTGTGAGGGTCTGCACAGACCGCTGCTGCTGCACGCTGCCACACCCTGAGCCCCTGACGATGGGACACGGGGGAACGCCAACCCACACCTTACAGTAGTTCCCCGCTTCTGGTTACTTCAGAAGTCCCTGCATGAGGCCACCCTCTATGCGAAAATGTCCCTTTGCATCCCGTCTGACCTGGAGCCTTCCCCGGTGTGCGGATGAGCTGGGGCTCCGTCAGGCAGCGGTTGCCGTGCGGCTCCGCTGCGCCACCTCCCGCGTGCAGCTGCTGCCATCTTGTGACAATAGGGCTGCTTGCCACCGGAGCCTCGGCCGCCAGCTTCCTCTTAATGGAGCTCTTAAACCTGGAGTACGCGGTCATTTCAGAGGCTGGGACCTGCACAAGTGAAAGGACACAAAACATCAGAATTAGTCATGGCTTAATATCATTCCGTCCCGTCATGCTGTTTCAAGTTTTCCTCTGCCACGCTGCGTGGGCTCAAGCCCACCTCAGAGCAACAGGCCATGGAAATGGATGTTGGTTTGAGGATGGCTCCAGCAGGCAGTTGCCTGGGTAGAGAAAGCGGGGGGGGGGCGAACAGAAAGAAACAAACGTCTCTAGTCAGATAAGTACCTCTGAATGAACTATCACTCAGAAAGCCTGTGGCAGAGGATAAAAAACCTAGATTTGTGTCACTCATGCACTAGGCTACAGCACTGGCCTCTGAAAGACCCAAGGCATCTTCAGACATTCAACGTAGGCTCATGGGTCTGTTCTTTCCTGAGAGATGGGCAATTGGGCAAAACCCACATTGGCTGCCTGGAACCAGGCTGGTTTTCTGATCGTCACCCGAAGGAGGACTTGCCTCTTTTCTGATTTCTGAATCTTCTCACCACCACTGTGGCTTGCTCATGTGTTTATTTTTAATGTTATCTTACACTTTTTAATATATATAAAATACTAAGTAAAATACTAATAAAGATTAAATGACAGATTTACATTTCTTACTTTCAAATTCATTGGTAGAGCAATTTGTGTCAGAAAAAAGTAAAACATAAGAATGTATCAAAATTTGAAATGTAAGAGCCTGGATAATATAGAACACAAGATTTTGGTTTTCAAACAGTTTTAAAGCAATGTTTTAGGTGAAAGTAGCAACAATAAGGAAGCACAGCACATATAATAGGCTTCTGGATCATTATTAGGTACTCCAGTAAATATTTATAATATATTGTCTTGTAAATTTTTTTTTTCTGAAATAATATTAGCTGCAAATTACAAGCTGTTGAGATGTACCTTAGACACCAGGATCTTGTATGGATTTTCTGCAATCAAACACATTCAAACTTGTTTTTAAAGTCAGCATTAGTCACCTGTGCTTGCTTTTTGAGTACAGCTTTGTTCATTTCAGCATGGAAATCTGTGCCTTTTCTGTCCCCACCACCGAAACACCATGCTCACAGGCCTCACTGCCAGGCAGAGAACAAGCCCCACATATCATGAGATCACAGGAAACACCCATACAAATACTGAAATGTCACAGTATTTCCCAAGTATCTGTTATGTAGAACTGTGTGAAACTCTCTATACAGTCTCATTGAACAAAATGAACATGGACTTTAGCTATTTAGAGATTATAGAAATGGTTGAACATGCTGTGATACTGTACAAATCAAGGATAGTTGAGGTGATACTGTAGTCACTGAAAAGGCAACAGACCCACACATTCCAGGTTTCACCTTCTGAAAGTCCCATTCTATTTTCATCCTTTAAAATGTAGCCTCTAAGTGCCACAAAAAATCAGAGTGGTAAGAACAACTGAGACAGAAATCCCTCTTCAACAGTGGTTTGGACTGGGAGGAAAAGAAAGTTAGCAGAGACTGGCAAGCAATGTGGGCTGAAAGACAAGTAATAGCTTAGAAAAGCCCAAAAACAGAAATGTGAGGAGGACAAAACAAAATCCTGAAAGCTGAGAGGAAGACGGGAAATAGCAAATGGACAGAAAGAGGGAAGACATGAAAAAGACAGAAAATTTTGTTTTTTCTGTAACTGAGTTTTAACAGCTACATGTTGATGTACCTTCAGAAACCAAGAGCAACAGGCAAATATTTTAAAAATACAAAACAATAAAATGAAGACAGATAAGACATCAGACTTGTGCAGCTCTAAACTTCAGTGTCTCACAATTGCCTCAGCAAAACACCACTGGAGCTGCCTGGCTTTATACCTGAAATTCTCAGCTAACTCATTCTTCTGTTGTGCAGACCTTCCATCTCCTCATCTCAGCACAGCTAGTTGCCAGTTAGCCAGTAGCAATAAAAAACCCAACTAATTTTCCATCACCAGCCCCCCCCTTACAAAAAAACCATTTTACTATCTTCCTTTATGCCAGCCTATCGACAAGGAGTTTTTATCTGCCCCATGTGCTGTAAAAGAGTTTTATAGAGAAAGCTGCCTGTAATGCCCCAGCAGCTGATGAAAGTCAGGACTGAGGCTGTAAACAGGGTGACTTCATACTGCCTGCCTTCTACCTCAATAGCCAGCCCCTAAACTGCTTCTCAGGTCTGTCTGATAAGTATAGATGCCTGCTGCTGAACAACTCTGTCAGGGACACCTGAGGGACCCAGAGGATGTGCTAGGGTTGCACTAAAGACAAGACAGTGTGCAGATAAACGCTGGAGTATCCCACATAGGCCAGTTCAACAGAGCAATCAAGATCCTTAGGTGATGGGAACACACTTTTTTTNAGATTTCTGTGCTCTACCCAAAAGCTCTCAAGCCCAGCAGAGGCACTCTGACATGAAACAGCCACTTCTGCAACAGAGACAAAATGACCTGCTTGTTCTTTCCAGTCCAAGCTGCGAGTTTCATATTTCGGCTCCTCCTCCTTCACATTCCAGGCCTGCCCAGGCTCCTCTCCAAAGATTTCGAAAATGGAGCCTCTCACAACTACTTATCCTCTGAAATACTCAGTGCCCAAAGCCAGGGTCTTTGTTGTCTTTCTGTCAATGGTTTTGTGTACCGCCATTCTCTGCCTGCTGCAACTCAGATTTTTTAAACCTAAAATCAAAGATTTTTATTCTTTCGAAGTCAAGGATTCAAGAGGAAGGATCGTTTCCTTGGAGAAGTACAGAGGGAAAGTAAGTTACAACTTCATTATGTCTTTGTCTTCAATCTTTGCTGAAAAACGGGTGTCCATTTGTAGGTGAACAAAAAGGTTGGTTATGGGAATTTTCAGCAGAGATTTGTGCTAAATTCCTGTTCTTCAAACAGTAAGCTGCAGAGAAATTTATTTTATCTAGGCCTGCTCCAGGAATTAAGTATTAGATCAAATAAATCAAAAGTGTTTTTTCATATTCTTTATTATAAATCAATATAGCCTAACTATACAATTGGTGCATTTTAATCTTAGTTAAGAGTGGTAGCATGTTGTGTTGAATTCTGGAAGTTGATCTAGTAAATATGGTTTTAGTGGCTGTCCGAAATACCTGCTTTTTTACATGTTCATATTTAAACAAAACTGTAAGTTGAAGCTTATCCAGTTATTGGATTTTTAAAACTGATTGTCTGAAAGTGAGTATCTTAACCTGCTATCATCCTTAGCTGTTTAATGAAATTATCGGATGGATTAAATTTAGCCTTCCAGCAGGAATTATTGTGGTAGTAGCAGATGCCATTTTAAGACCTAATTGTAATCTCTATACCATGTCTAGGGTTTTTTTTCTTACTATTATAACTTTATTTCTCTGAAGGCAACTTTGGTTGTAAACGTGGCCAGTTACTGCCAACACACAGACAAAAACTACATCGCACTGCAAGAACTGCACAGGGAATTTGGCCCCTCCCACTTCACTGTGCTGGCTTTTCCCTGCAACCAGTTCGGAGAATCAGAGCCTAGTTCAAGCCAGGAAATAGAATCTTTTGCCAAAGGAAACTATGGAGTAACCTTCCCTGTTTTCCACAAAATCAAGATCCTAGGATCAGAAGCAGAGCCTGCCTTTAAATTTCTAATAGGTAACTGTTTTCTTTTATGTATCAAGCTGCCTTTAACCATGGTATTCTCCCTAAATTCCAGTCTGAGTCTGTTTGTCAGGAAACATCATAGTCTTGATAGTCTATGGAGAGAAACAGGCACTCAGCACACAATTCATTTTGTATCAATGTAGATATCAAACATATGGTCAGAGAAGTTGCACCCTGAAAGCATCAGTTTCTTCTCACTGAGGATAAAAACAGCCTACCGTGACCAGCCCAGCTAGAAACATCCATTTTGTGCATGTATAAACTTGAGTGCAAAGACTCCAACCTACCAAATCCCATTTCAAATTATGTGACTTTTGTTGAAAAGCAACTTTTGTTATGGACAAAAATGTAACTGGGCAGGTTGTAAAATTACTGGAAGATTTTACATAAACACAAGCAGATTAGAAGACTCCTTTTTTAGCAGAGTCAAATGTCCACCTTTATGTAAACTGTATTGTCTGGATTATATATACTGTAGTTACATATAATCACCGATTTGCATTAATTTGTCTTGTGAACTTCAAGGCCCAGCCTGCAAAACCCACTCGCACAAATACTCCTGTTAAAGTAAGCATTTACTGAGTTAGAGCCTCATACTCTCAGAAGCAAAATGAAACTCTCTTCAGTTGACCCAAAGACCTCACAGACCCAAAGCCAATTTGAAAAGCCTTTCTGAATTTTCCTGAGCTTTGGCCAGGTCTTTGACACATACTAAACACTGATATATGAAAGAAAGGATAATTAGAACACAACCCTTCTCTATCACATCATTTTAACTAGAAAATAAGGCGTTTTCTTCTAGTTATTCTGTCAGAGATTTCCCTCTAAACTTTGAGACTCTCCAAGGACAAAGCCAGAGTCAAGAAACTGCTTCTACCTCCTCTAGGAGCCACATAGGTTCCTGATAGCCCCTTGACCTCAGAAATTATCTTGCCAGGTATTCATGATAGCAAAGATACCCGCAAGGTTTTGCCTCATAGGATGAAAGGAGCTGAATTAAGCTATCACCAGTATGACTTCCTGCTCCCATTTCACTTCCACTAAACTGACATAAAGCTGGGGATTCACCAAATGAGTATGCAGCTCTCATATCCTTCTCCATAGGAAGCAGAGCATAGTAAAGGTAGGAACTCTTAAACAGTTTCACAAGAAGGGGAGAGCATCATTCACTTCCCACTTTGCAGATCATTAACACCAACCAGTAAATCCATGCCCAGATTACTAGCAAAGAACAAGGTGGGACTACTTCAACATAAATAGTTGAGGAATCACTACCAGGGTAATGAAACAATTAAAAGTCTAAGTGACTAAAATGATCTGATGCCATTCTTACAGATTCTTCAAAGAAAGAGCCTCGATGGAATTTCTGGAAGTACCTTGTCAGCCCTGAGGGTAAAGTTGTGAAATTCTGGAGACCTGAAGAGCCCATAGAAAGTATCAAGCCAGAAGTAGCATCATTAATCAGGCAGATTATCATGAAAAAAAGAGAAGACCTCTGAAAAAGCCACTCATGCTGTGAATCCATTCAACAGCATGGGTACACAGCCTTACTACATTCCTGGGAAATGCTGCTAGAAGCTACTTCTCTCTGGTGTTAGTATTTTCAGCTATACTATGTCTACTAATGTTGGATTGGCTCCTGCGACAGCCTTGAGAACCACTGAGGTTACTG
>VYZV01017791.1:58752-72241 GCA_013401275.1 Pandion haliaetus
GGTCACCTCCGTCGGGCCGCGTCCCGTCCTGTCACACCACGGCCCTCGGGGTGCCGCCGCCTCGGCCCCTGCCTGGGGAACGGAGCGAGGGCAGCTTCGGCACACTCCGCTCGCAGAACGCCTCCCGTCCGTTTGCTCCCGCTGCGAGGAGCCGGGCATAACCGCGCGGCAGCGGCCGAGGAGCGGGGAGCGACGGGGCGCTGAGGGGTTCGCGCCTGGCTCTCCGAAACGGAGAGCGGGAGCAGAGACCTGGCCCACGTACGGCACCGCATCGCCGCGCACCGTGCGGTGGCCTGTCCTCCAGCTAAGGTCCCCAAACCCAATAGTGCGTGGAACCCGATCGCCACCATAAACCACCAGACTCGTAGAAGAAACCTGCAATCATTTGCTTTAACGTGACGGGCGAAGGCAGAAGTTGTAGGAGAAAAGTGAGAAGAACCGTTTTATCCCAAGCAGATGAGTTGCTTGTGCACCTGTTTTATTGTGCGTGCCCTTAGGTACTCACTTCACCTGAGAGAACTTGAGCGCAGGTTCGGTAGGAAAGAAGTCGAACATGTTTTTTGTTGCAAGGTAGGGTTTAGTTAAATCCAAAGAGGTAGGAAGGGAGAAGAAGAGTTACTGCTACGTAAAACTTCCCTATTTTTTTCAAAAGTTCAGAACCATCCTTTTTCAGCTCTTGTCACAGTTTCAAAATTTGGAATGATGCCACTTGGGTTTTCAAGCGACAGAAGCTGAGACATACAGCATGTGAAAGAGCCCGTTTTTCCTCTTTCTAGCTTTTGGATCAGAGAATCAACATTGAAATTATTATTTTTCTAAGACTAAGCAACAGAGTGCCACATTTTAAAATGACCTCAAAGTTTTCTTTACTTTCTCACAGTTTCACTTTTGTTCCCCAGAAGTATGGGAGAGATTTTTCTAAATTTTCAGTTAGAAAAGTATTACTTGAACCAAAAAAAATCCTGCTGCAAAAATCTTCTCCTGTGAACTCCTCTTTCCCACTCAGTTCTGTTTCTCTAGCTACACACGTAACATCTGCAAAAGGACATCATGTAAGCAAGGTCATGGAGGAGAATATTTTTATTGATGCCTGAGTTATAGGCAATACTTCAATACCAGATGATAGAGCTGTTTTGCCAAATTAAGGTAAAACTATTTCAGAAGCCCTTTTTTATTATCTCACTCTGTATTGGTAAAGACACAGTAAGCACACCCAGGATACAAAGTGGCTGAGTCACTCAACACCATTTTAATGCTTTCTGTAAAACAAACACACAAGGCATTGCTAGAATACCATCACAAAGGATTGTTTGCAATGCTTCAGTTGTTCGTTTAACTGAATATAAGCTCTTCCTACAAGACTAACATTCAGCAAGCATGGCCAACTAGCGTTACCCTGCCTAACAGCAGATGCTGGCACGCACTGCAAAGCCAGCTCACTTTAATACTCAATGAATCAGCAACACTCGGGTGAAGTGTATTGAACTGTTACCTATCAGACCAGTGTTTGGGCCTCTTAACAAAGCTTTTGCTCACACTGAAAAGTTTATTTCAGATGAACAAACCTGTAACCGTGCACTTTGATAGTGGGAGGAAAGAGGTGACAGTCTGAGAGCTATATGGTTGTAAAGAAGAATAAATGTCAAAAGTCTTTCAAAGTCAACAAGGTTTTGTTTGTATTAATTAGAATTAGGATTAATTAATGCAGAGCAAGGCATTAAAGAGTAAATAATATGACCCATTGCAATTGGTGTTAAAAACAGTGATTCCTGCCCAGGAACCTTCAACTCATGCATGCAGGTACCGCGAACAAATTACAAGAAAAGATTGGAGGTTTTTCTGTAAAACTCCTTCCAAACACTGACTAGCGAGTGGAAAACATGCCAAGATATAATGTTTGCTAGTAGCCTGAAAATAAGTAGATGCCTAAATGAAGTCAGTGGTAAATAAAACCCAGAAGTAAGCGGAAGTGCCTTGGGGAAGTCTGAATTGCTTTGTGTTTATTAAGGAGGATGCGTTGGATTGTTGGGCAGGTATTACAACATCAAGGATATACTTAAAACTCTCTTCTTCACTTGAAGCACCTGGTATTTGGAAATTACGTGGTCAGTAAAAGCTCCGTTGTCGCTTAGAAATTGTAACTGAATTTTAAACAAAGGAGATTTGTTTCAGAAAAGCTGTCCACAGCTAAGTGTGTAACTTCTGAAATGCTTCCAGCATCTCACTAACGTGTCTTCAAAGTAAAATGGAAGGGTCATCTTGGTTAGGTGTCTTCATTTCTTTCTTACTGTGGATTTATTTTAGCCTCCTCATTATGGAACCTATGCAGTCAATTGCTCAATTATTTCACTTACATTCTAGAAATGTGGGTGAATTTTTGTAGCTCGCTTTAAAAAATACTCCCAAACCACTACGTAGAAACCATGTAGTTTGTCCCCGCTGACAGCAGATGGTGCTGATACCTTGTTGCTTGGTACATCCCTGAGCTCTGGTATGTAGGTTCGCTATTCCATAGTAACTTTTTTTTTTCTCATCCATTATCCTTAAGGTCTTTTGATACGAATTTATCATCATCATCATACTTCAGAATTTATAGAGATAAAATATGAGTTTATAGTTTGAGGGTGAGATTTGGATATCAACACCAAGCCTTACAACGTTATCAGAGAATTAAGCACTGACTGAAATAACACATTTCAGGAAAAGTTGGATTCATCACATCCAGACTGCTGAACAAGGACCACTAATACTTGTAGGGCCCAGGTATCTCAGGACACGATAATGAGGGTGCTGCTTGCCAAGTGTTTGCTGGCAAGAGGTGATGCTATCTTACACCAAGTTCTGGCAAGTAGAAAGATCACAGGAGCTGATCGTAGAAAATTGTCTTAAAATCAATAGATCACAGGTTGTTTCCATGTCAGTGCAAGAGAGAGGTAAACAAAACTGCTCTTTACATAAGTTTCCAGGAAACTTTTGCTTAAACCAAAGGCCTATTTAAAGAAACCTTAGCTAACAAGCACAAGGACTTGGACATCAAGGGCATACTGGACTGAATACTTCTGCAGAGAGGATGTAGTCACTGTCTGTGACACCCAGTTGGATAAACAGAGAAAGGTGTAACAAATTATGTTAAGAAAAATATTACCCTTTTGGAAGTGTGAGGGATCTGAATAAGATTTACCACAGGTTTGAGTTGCTATTTGAAACAAGTGGGAAAAAGTTGTTGAACACATTTTGGTGAAAATTTGTTTCCATTTTGCAGTTGCAAAGTGATGAGAGGTTTCTGGGAACCGAGGCCTCTAACTTCCTGACGGAGAGAAAATGATGTCCCAGCTTTGCTAGGTGCTCACAAAGCAGAGATCTTGAGGAGTGGAAACACCTTAATTTTTCTTCCTGTATTTCTTCACTGTTCTCTCTAGCTTTTCAGCCAGTGCCCCAGAAAGACCTCAACCTTGTTACCTGCTCAGTCATATCAGTACTCAGATGCTTCTGGGTGTGTTAGAGGAATGGTTCTCACAGTGGTACAGGGCAAACCACGGGTTCATTGTCAGCTGCCAACTGTGTGCCTAAATAATATTTCATCCTGGAATCCTGAGAGTCTGGATTAACAAACTGCCAAAATGTCACTCAGATGTGGTTCTTTCCAAAACTTCTCTAACAGCTTCTATTGTAAGCACAGCACTTATTACTACATTACTAGTACCAAACTGCTGTAAGTTATTGTAAAATTAAGTTATGCAAAAAGTAATTATGGCTTTGAATAATTATGAATTGTAACTATATCCAAGGCTTCAGGCACCTGTTGTAGATGATTCCTCTCAGGTGGTCTTGGAGACAGGGCAAGGTTTCTAACATTCTTTCCTGGATAAGGGCAATTAAATATACACCTTAAAAAGCAAACATCATCTCTCTTTGTTTGATTTGAAACATGTTTCAATCAAGTAATTCCTGACAGGTTCAGCTCCATCAGCTGTGAGTTTCTGAAATTTTGTTGCATCTCTATACCATTTCCCATGGAAACAGGTCTCTGGTTTCACTTAAAAAACTAATTTTCAGGGAATTGGGTGAGACCATATTTCCAATATAGTTGAAGCTAAAAGCTAAGTTTTCAAATAAAATGTATTTTGGGGTGGGTTTTTCTCTGTTGGGTACTACACTCTTTGAAAACAGTCAGATAATATCACTCACTATTAAGATACCGACTTCAGCAAACCAGTGGTTAAGTTATGCAGTTTCTAGATGACATAGGTTAATTCATATCCTAAGGTTGTGTTCTTACAGTTAAGCACTTTAAAAACTTAATGTGTTGAAGATATGCAGTTTGTACCTAACTCCATAGTAGATGTTCATCTATTTCAATTCTTCCACCTTTTTAAGCTTCTAAAACCCTTTCTTGATATCCAGGGTATAGGTGTAGGTCAGATCATCTCTGTCCACACACAATATGCAAAACTGTCTCCCATTACAGCACATACAAGTCCATTTCAGCTCCTTTCAGAGGCAATGTGACTTTCCAGCCCTGCAAAGACCTTGGAACTGCCAGATTCCTGAGCTCACTCAAAGGCCCACTGAGGCAAAGGGGACTCTGAATTTCACCAGGAGACATAAACTTGGTAACAAATGAAAAGAGAGGAACACAGTATGAACATACATACAAATGGAGCTATGTTGGGGACTGTCAGACCAAACAAGAATAAAATGGTAGAAAACATTTATCAATAAATATATCTGTAGCTGTTTTATTAGTAACACCTTCCACACAAAGAACCCAGTTTAAGAGATTCACCTGTTATTTCTAGCCTCACCTCTTCCTTTCCTCTTCATTTTGTTGAAATACACTTGCTCTGCTTTGCACACCCCAGAACATCCTGGATTATGTGTTGCCCATTACTGTGATAATGGGAATGCATATTGATAGCTCTAATTAGACTTCTGAATAATACTCTATAGAGGTGCTGGGTATGTACCTTTTATCACCTATGCAGTCATCCTCAGAAAACCAACCAACTGTGAAGGAAGTAACAGGTAGGAGTTTCCTAAGAGAAGAAAGAGCTTAATCAGGGCTTTTAGAAAGCTGAGCAGTGGTCCATCACAGGTTAAACAGTGACTTTGTAGCACTTTTTACCTCTCACCACAAAAAATGCTGCAAAATGTCCCAAAGATGCAAACAACTGTAGGAAGCCAAATTGAAATGTTTTAGGAAACCTCCTTTGTCTGTTTATTTCCACCTGAGATCCACCCGAGTTAGGGAGTTACAGAGCAACTTCTTTGTTGATGGGCAATGAAGGCCCATTAGAGCATAATATAGACTGCCTTCAAGAGAAAGCTCTTTGCAGTCATGTAAACATTTCAGGCATTCAGCATCAGTCTATATTAATAAATAGTCCTATGAACTATTCTCAGGATTCATTTACAGTTAGAAGCTCCAACACTTGAAGCGGAGAACTGATCTGCTGATTTTGAGCAAGGGAGGCATTTTTCTGTAAGTGGTATAATTCCTTCTATTGCATTCCTCATGATTGCTACTTCATATAACAATGACGTACTGAAATGCAAAACAGTAGAATCATGATATTTAGAAATGTCGCTTTAAAAAAAAATACCCCCTTCTCTTAAACCTACCTATTCAAGTATTTAAAAAACAAACATATCCTCAAATCCTGTGAGATCCACACCTTACCACACAAACCATACAGGCAGAGCCATTACATATATTGCATGATTAGGCCTAAGTAAAGCGGTCCTGCTAAATCACTAGGCCAGTCTGCATACTTAAGGTTAGTGTTTATAAACCTCAGGCCACAGAGTCCTCCCATTCATGCTCCAACAGCAGCTCAGCTATTGTCCGTGAGAGCTGGGACAGGCTTCAGTAAAAGGTTTAGACACCTAAAAGTCAGAGGGGGATGCAAGCAAACACATTGGCACTGGATGACAGATCTGGATACATGCCTGTGGCAAAAAAACGTTAATAGAGACAATTGTATGAGTGAAAAGCAGTGTTCTGGTAATGCCCTTCAACTCTGAGAAAGGAATCTAAAAGCCTGAAGAGAAGATGTGCCTCCATACACTGCAGTCACATGCAGTTCTACCCACAGCTGGAGCAGCACCCTTTCACTGCCTGAGAGGACCAGCCAGTGCTGAACAGCTGTACACCAACACATCTGAGCAGCTACAGACCACCCTGCCTGCTTGGAGCAGAGGTAGAGCCACTGCTTGACTTTCTGCCCCTTGCTGAGTACACAGACCAGTACACATTTAGATTGCCTACACAGAGCCAGAGCAGGCAGAAAGAAGGGCATCTCAGAGTAGGTACAAAGCCCAGAAAAACTCCACGCTAAGCTGCCTGAAGGGTGCATTGAGCGCGGGAGGGGCTGTCCCAGCGCCACAGCACCCACCTTGAAACAGCTGCCTCTAAATACACAGGATGAAGGATCAACACCCTTCCCTCTGGTCTCTTACAGCTGTTTCTAACAAAAGCTGAGAAAGATTTCTTATGTCCTGTTTTAGCAAAGCCAAATTTGGTGCTGCTTTCCACCACCTACCTTTTGTACAGGGGCCTCACGGTTAAAGCACTTCCCTGCAAAGTGGTAGGTAGGTCCGGCAGTCCTGCACCCCAAACTGAGGCATTGCAGTGCCTCAGCCTCTGCTAGGTTGTTACCTCCCCCTCTAATGCTGATGCTGACACTCAAACACTGGCTGTCAGGTGTGTAGTTGTGTTCTGCAGTGTGGATTGCTGTGATCAGATCTCTTTCCCAGTGGATTTGTGAAAGCAGTTGTGAGCAGCTACTGCCTCTATTATAATGGAAATACAACTTTGTGCGCTGATTGCCTTCTCATTTGCCTTAATTTCTGCCTTCACCTTTTTTATCTTGACTGTAAATACTACTGCTATATTTCTTGCTTGTGTGTCATCTCTCTTTGCTACTTATTTTTTGTTCCACAGTTTTAATATTTTCTTATTGTAAAATCTTTAATATGAGCATTAAAAGCCAGTGTAAATCCCTCAGTACTTTTCTCCACATCCTAGCTTGTTTCACTTTTGATTCTCACTGAAGAAATTGCTGTCAAAATCACTTCTGAATCTAGCCCTTGTGTATTTACTAAAATGTAAATATAATTGACAAACATTCATTATCATGAAATTATGACCTACTTGCTCACTTGCAGTGTACTGAATGCTAGTAAAATGCTCCCTTGGTTAGACAGGTATATTTGCTTTGTGATAAAGTATACTTAGAAGTGCTTTGTTTAAACAAAATTATTTGGTTAGATTATGGGGCAATTTTCAAAAGCATCTGACACCCCTAATATTCATTTGATTCACTTTTTCTTTCCATACATTGCTTAAGGCTTGGAAGAAGCAACATCCTGTGAAACAGAAAACCTTACTTGTTGATCTGCAAAAGGAAAATATAGGCAATTCCACAGGTGCCGATAGAGTTTCATATGTTTACAACTGTCACGGTTTAACCCTAGCCAGCAACAAAGCACCACGCAGCTGCTCACTCAGTCCCCACCACCCCAACCCCCGTGGGATGGGAGAGAGAATCAGGCAAAAAAGTAAAACCTGTGTGTTGAGATAACAACAGTTTCATAGAACAGAAAGGAAGAAACTAGTAATGATAATAAAATGACAATAACAACAATAAAAGGATTGGAATATACAAAACAAGTGACGCACAATGCAATTGCTCACCACTTACCAACTGATGCCGTTAGTTCCCAAGCAGCAATCCCCCGCAGACCAGCTCCCTCCAGTTTATATACTAGGCATGATGTTACATGGTACGGAATATTCCTTTGGCCAGTTTGGGTCAGCTGTCCTGGCCGTGTCCCCCCTCCCAACTTTTTGTGCCCCTCCAGCCTCCTTGCTGGGCATGAGAAGCTGAAAAACCCTTAACTCAGTCTAAACATTACTTAGCAACAACTGAAAACATCAGTGTGTTATCAATATTCTTCTCATATGGAATCCAAAACATAGCACTGTACCAGCTACTAGAAAGAAAATTAACTCTATCCCAGCTGAAACAGGACAACAACCAAGGCTCCTTCTGTAATAGCAGATAGGTGAGGACTTAGGCCAACAAGCAGACAAAATTCAGGACTAAAACCCATTTCTAGTTCCTCTCTAGATGGATCCCCTAGTTAGCAGCAAAAATCCAGGTCTGATACCTGTTTGCTGGCCTTTGTTTATTTTACTATAGTCAGACCAATGTGTTTACTTGCTTGCTGGGGCGGGGAGGAGGGGGGAGGTGTATGCAGAAGAGAAGGAAAGTCTACACAAACGTTCAAAGTGGCTGAGGTGCATCTCCATTTTCCAGTTCCTTGCAGCTTCATGCACTACACTGAGTTCTGTTACACGTATTTGGTTACTTTCATTCCTAAAAACATTGTGTTGGCTGTTCTGATACTGTTTGACACTTTCCTGGGGGATATGTCAGCAGTGCAATAGCTATGATCTTGGTTTGCTGTCACAGCTGTACTGCTATGACCAGTAGAAGTTACACACAATATACAAGATTCCCCTGTCTTCTACAAGACATGCTCCAGGTTGTATAGAGTGGCCTTACCTATATCTGCAGTAGTAAGGAGTGAGGAGTGGCATCAGCAGACCTAGGAAGTGAAACAGCTGATGCTAAGATCCAGTGTCTACTCTGTATATGCTTGAGGGGAGGTGTCTGGACTAAATGCCCTTTAGCAGTTGAGGTAAATTAAATGAGCTCCTGGAGGGCATCTTTTGTTTCATTTCATCTGAAAGGAATCCAATTGACAAGCTTCAAGACCGCTATGCAATACGAAACCAAGGTGGGGAACATGGGATCAAGCACCAGACTTGCTTCAAACACACATTCTTCATCTGGACTAAAGTGATAATGTTGCTGTAGCCCTTCTACAGCTGAATACTGTCAGCGAAGAGCTTTTGCAATGCCATCTCCCACACAGCTGCCTGTCTTCCCCAGATAGATACCCAGCAGAGTGAAACAGAGGAGACAGCAGAGGAGGCAAAGCAGAGTCCAGCTTTGGCTATTCCTGATTTTCTACTGGTGCAAATCAGACCTTCATGCAGATAAGTTACTGAGTGAGTATGAGCGAACAAGGACCCACTACTTCCTCTGTACCCTTCAATAGACTGGAGCCAAAGTCAACAGAGAATCTCTCTCATCAAGTTTTATTTTATTCCCCAAAGTGATTTTGATACAGTCACTCCCAGATTCCTTTTTGGAATCAAGGAGTCCCCACACTATCTTTTTCTATGTGCACATGCAGGGCACCATGGCCTCTGTGTGCTATTGCAGCCCAGCTTAAAAGAACGGCAATCCCATTAGGTCAGAGGAGAAAAGTGTCTCTGGCAGGTCTCTGGCTATACTCGCTCAGCACTATCATACACAGGAGTTCACCCTATGGTTGGGACAATTCAGCTGTCACCACAAATCCTCAGGCAGTAACTTCATTATTCACATTGCAAAGTGCTGAAAAAAGGGCTGCGTTTTAAGGTGCTGAACCAGCTGTACATCATCACCACAGAAAGGCTTAAAAGAGAGGACATTTCTACTGTTCGAGGATATAGAAGAGAGCGTTAGAATTGTTAATATTTATTTGTGTTCGATGCCTGCAAATGTGGTCAACCACAGCCAGGATTTCCCAGCAATTCCTCCAGGATGTGGAGGCTCTCTGCTGAGTCGATGTGCCATTGGTGTCCCCTCTCTGAAAGCCAGACCAGTCCACCCAGAGGGATTCAGGGAGATGCCCGGTGCATAGATAGGCTAAAGCCATTTGAAACTGTAAAGCATCAGCTGAGGTGAGCTTTGTGTAAATAGATATGTGAGGTTCACTACAGGATTGACTGCCTGAAATCCTGAGACCTGTGCCAGAGAAGAGATCAGAGCACAAAATGTAACCATCTTCTGCATGCTTGGTGTCTGTCAGCCTGTGGCAGGGAGACTTACATGGAGGATGTCTGGGATGTACCCTCACAGGCCATTGCAACAACAATTTACTGGGTGAAAAAGAGAATAAGCCTCAAAATTTCCAGCTACCCTATTTTAACAAGTGAGTTCTAATTGTAACTGCATTACCCACACAAGAAATCCAGAGACTTTGCCAAAAGTGATCACAACAGTAGTCTCTACAGGATCACCAAGCATCCGAGCCACCTCGATGCCTGCCTGCCACTACCCAGGGTCTGCAGCAAACCAGTGGCAGCACCAGCTGCATCTTTCTCATGGACATTAGCTTCATACAAATAGGAGTTGTAGGAACCCTGTGTCCTTCAAAAAAGTCAGGCTGATTAAATGACACCAAATGTGTGCCTTTGTTTACGTACAAGTTGATATGAATACCAAAACAAGAGCATTTCTATTACAAACATGTGGAGGAGAGTAGCTCAGATTCATGAACAGGTAATGTTTTCTCTTTATGGTCCATTGAACAACCTTGGCAATCCCCACAGGAAAATGCCATGCTGACACTTGGCCTTGGGTACTGCCTTTAGACCAAGCAACGGGCAATATTGCTGATAAAAAAGACTTTGAAGTTATAACTGTACCAAAAGCCCTATTCCATTTCTAAATACCCTCATCCACATCCCTTTTGGCCTTGCGATCCTGAAGAGACCTAAAATTACTGACTTAATATGCACCTATTTACTAAAAGATAGTTCCTCTTTCTAGTATTTCTTTTTAATCAAGCTGTACCTTGAGGTCTGGTGTCATTTTTTAATTAACAGATTAATTAAAGATTTTATCCAGTGAAAAACCTGCATGCCCAGAACAAGGCTTATGGGGGACTGAGGCGCTTATATTCAAAACATGATCACTAAACCCTTCCCCTGGCACCCCTCCTAATTAAAAGGTATTTTTCTGTTTCACCTCAAAGTGTCCCAGCTGTCCACTGTTCTGCACTGCCACATGTCCACAGCCACCCATCCTGTGGCCTGGCACCAGCAGGTCAGGGAAAGGTGGAAGAAGCTTACTTATGAGCAGGAACAAGGCTCACGAAATGTCATTGCATCTACTTCATTTTATTCCTGCTGGGGGCTTAGCCAGCTCCCTTCACCCATTGCATAGTCCACACACCACCAGAGAAAACCACAGTGAACATAAACCACAGACCAACATGTTCTTCAGTCTGTCACACCTGCACGTCCAGGGGCTCTGCCCCGTGCCCTGTGGCACGGAACGCGCCCCAGACACTAAGCATAAAGCCACATCTGTTTGGACATGATGTTTCCTAGTGGTGGACTTCCAGCTTCTCCAGGGATCAGCTTCTGATGGAACAATCATGAAGCATGAGCACACACCAAGGGGCCAGGCCTCATCCCCTGTGATCGCACCAACTCCTGGCTGACAGAAAGAGAAAGGCCACTGGGAGCCCTTCTAGGTTACTGTTCATGAAAGCAGTTGTCGGGCCTCTTTAATCTGTGCGAGAGATTCGTCCACTTTTTATGAAGTTTCAGTACAGAAGTGGATGGATAAGTGTGAATTTAAAATACACCTTTATAGTTTAAAGGAGATATTTATGGTGTACCACTGTAACTATATAACTATGTTTATAGCCTAGCACTATGAACATACCACGTTGCATACCAAACACCTTTTCCTTTTACCAGTTATGTGTCTGTGTGTCTGACGATGCTCCTGTGAGTCTCATTGAGGAGCATCTTGGTCTGATTAGCCAATTTTCAGCCTTTCCAACTGACAGGGATTAAAATTAAATAAATTACAAAAAGACATCTACGATCATTTTCTATTACTTTTAGATCACAACTCAAAATTAATCAAGGATACTTTTAACATAGAAACACTATGAGTAAAAGTACTCAGTGGAAACTGTATAGCAGGTTAACTGCAAAAGTAACTGGATAAACATGTATTTGTAATTCTGAAAAGACTTGAAGTAGCAGCAAGAACAACACTAGTGACAATCCAACAGGGTGATTATTTTATTGTTGTATCCTACGAGAAGTCTACAGTTTTCATGTGTCACTTTACTTCTGAGGAATTAATATGCTTATGAGCATTACAAAGTTGTACACACTATATATTTCATGTTTAATGTCATAAAACACGTGGAGAGGAACTGTAGATATTTATACAAACTGCCTTTTGTTATCAGTCTATTCCCTGCTGAATTCGGTGCAGCCAGGCAGGTTTTGTCTCTCCTGTCTGCTGCCAAACCAGAGCTTTCACACAGCATTTTGGCCAAGGTGGCAACGGTCTTCTGGAATATGAATGTCTCTAGAGTCGTCCTAGGGTTGAGCCCTTGGCATCCCAGGTAGGGCTTCAGCACCTCCTCTGCTAGAAATTGTCAGTGCCGCAGACACAAAGGACCACAGATATTGAAGGGCCACAGATATCGAAGGGCCACCTTTGCAGTCTCCTAGGATCCACGTAACTATATGTTGTGCTGGCAACAAGAACCATTCACCTTCCTAATACAGTCTCTGCTTGCCAAAAGCACACCACCACATGCAGGGTTGCAGCTCCCCTGAGAAATCTGCTGAGGCGCCGACATAGTGCTGTCACCTTAACCGTCACACAAGCCTGTTACCTTTGGGTTGCTGTTAATGTCCATGGACCCATGCAAAACACTGGAAAATCTGAGTATTAGAAAGCAAAAAAACTGGTAGCTTCACAGAGAGAAAATCTCTATGCTGGGTGGAGCACAAGTGCCCTCACGCACGTGCCACAGAAAAACAAACTTCAGGTACAGTTTCACATGAGCTCTCAGTGGTTCAGCTTTCAAGCCAGCGGGTGCAAGTGAAATGTATCCATTCAGAACAATTTAACAGGATTCCTGCTTCTTTTTACTTGAGATAATAACACTGAATGTTAACAGTGACATGTTTTATTCTAAAATTTTCTGCTTGAGTACATCAAAGCAAACTTTGTGTAGATGTTCAGCTTTCTGTTATCTTTGCTCTAAAGAAAGTAAATATGCATACCTGATGCAAAACACTGTTTACATTAAATCAGTACAAATAAATGGCAATCTTAAGCACTATTTAATCATCACGCCGAGTGCAAACGCGCACCTACAGGTGCACACACGAGTGGCACAAGTGTGATTTGTAAACGTTGTGGATGTAAAATTCTGTGATGGGGAAGGTGCATGGTGTTTCAACCCCTTGGGACGGCCTGCCCGTTTTCAGACCGGCCAAACGCAGTCGCTATCCTGCAAGTTACATCTTTCTGCTCAACCGAGTAAAACCTCTGGATGAAACCGGGCAGATCTTCGTTTAGCCTCTACATTCATCACATTCATGAGTAAACTACTGGGGGCGAGCTGCCGACGGGAAAACCCACCACAGCTCTGCCTGACGCCTGGCCTCCGCGGCAGCGGCGGGGTGCGGGGCTCGCTGCCCTGCGCTGCCCTGCGGGCGCCTCCGCCGCGCTTATCCTCTCTCTCCTCCAGCCTCCGCCACCGGGGGGGAAAAGCGCAAATACCCGTTTCCAGAGAGAATAAAGGCGATCGTGCCGCCGGGGCGGGG
>VYZV01017798.1:0-18383 GCA_013401275.1 Pandion haliaetus
ATTGTTGTCTTTCCTCACTTTCTGATGCCTTTAGTTCGGATGTTTCAAAGTTGCTGCTTTCCGTCAGCTCCCATAGCGTATTTCCATTGTCCCAGAGATTACAGAATGAGATCCACTGTAGCAACACATGTCTGTGGCGCTAGGTGCAGTATGAACACAAATGCAGACCATTTCCTTGAATTGTGTAGAAACATTAGTCAAACTGCCAAAAAATACATGCCTTGGGAGATCACTTAGAGCTGTGTTCTTCAAACACTACTTCAGACCTTCTCTGCAGATAGTTTTGGAATAAGCTCTTCCTTAGAAATGGAATCAGTGTTGGATGTGATCGTGAGAATGTTTCTTCCTGACATTTCTTTAAAATATCATGTAAGGGGAAAAAAAGAAAAAGAAAACTAGAGTACTAATTGACTAGAGTGAGAAACATTTTAGTGTTCTCAAGTTCTGATGTTGTCTGGTAAGTGGAGGTAGCTTCTTCATTGGCTGATCTCCTTTTCTTTTCAGTATGTGTGTTTTATAATAGATATCCAGTATAGCTGGGTATTACATTGTCAACAAATCAGTCATTCACTGGGAAACACAGCTCAGAGACGAATCTGCCAAATTGTTATTGTCCCAAATAAGAGTGACAGAGCATTCTGAAATGTGAGGACAGCTTAAAGCATTTGCCATAAAATCCAGTTACTCCAAGTCGCTTTTTCCCGCAAGTGAGGTGCTGGAACCCTGTGAAATCGCAGTTCTATTTTTGGCTGACTCAGAGCAGGGATTTGAATTAATGTATCCTGCCCAGAAGAACACCTGAAAAAGCAGGGGCCATGTAGTCATTTTTATGCTTTCCTCTTGCTCAATGAATATTTAAATAGTCTGTGCAGAATATCATGGGTCTGACAGAAACGACTGAGGGAGAGGTACCTCTACCAAAATATTTTAGACTGCTTTAGTAACCTCTATGTGCTGTAAATGGTCAGATCCCTACAGCAAGAAAGGTCTTGACCCTGTGCATTTCATAACTCTACATTAATCCCCTGAGCACTAGGTTATTAGATAAAAATGTAAAATCAAGATACATTTTGCTTATCTAAAATGTGGCTTCTCTTGCCTTTTATTTCAAGGATGCCAAAATAAAATATTCTGTTTCAGACTGAACAAAATGTTTTGCATGAACCTCAAGTGACTGGGTTTTCTTTTCAACAAAAAGGAAAAAGAACTATACCTGCCAGAATGAGAAAAATGCCCCAAAATGAAATATTTATATTTCAATCCAGCCTTCAGATAAAAGGATACATCTCTTGAATGGCTCTAATACATAGGTCTGATTTGAATAGCTGCTGAGTATCTCTGCTCTAATTGACTTTAAGCCAGGTGCACTGGTAAAAGCTGAGATACACTGCAGCTCTGAGAATCACCTCTGGAACATTAAAAAGCTGGAGGCACAAATGTCAGCAAGTTTAAGTAAACAAAGAGAGAGTTATGCTAATTTACACTAGAAAGAGCTCAGCATAATGTTTGTTGCCAGGCTCAGGAAGGTGTTGCAAGGTTTTGTTACCTCTTGTTTTCATTTTATACAGTAAAGGAACGAGGTTAATCATACCCAAGTTAGCCCATGGCTGGTACTCATTTAGTAAAAGTGAAAAAGAAAAAGGCATTGTGGCTTTTGCAATTCTAAAGTAATTACTCAGTATTAAAAATCCCACAGGTATCTGACAGTTGCCTCATACAGAAAAAATGTGACGTAGCTATCAGAAAGGAATTTGAATGTTAAAACCAATATACCTGTAGGATAAATTCTGCCTTCNTAGTTGTACAGAAATAGAAGTAAATTACTCTCAGTGTGTCAATGCAGTTTATTGCCAATTAGTATATCTGGTTAGAGGGAGAAAAGTATCTACTCAAGCCTAATCTACTGGACCTCCTGAAATCACAACAGTGGTATAACTGACACTGAAGAATATGACACAAATTAACAATGAAATGTGGAGGAAATCATGTAATGGGAAAATTAATAATTCTGACACAGAAGGTGTTGCAAGAGGATGAGGGAACAGGCGTAAGTGCTGGGCACGATTGTAAAATTTAGGCTGTAAAAAGTAGATCTTCTACCTTTTATGCAGGCTCATATACTTTACTGATAGGACATGTATGTCTCTATGATACTTTGGTTGCCCATTATGTACGGAGGAAGAGTTACCTACTTACATTTTAATATGAAGAAGGGACTGAAGGGATCAGAGGATATTGGCTAGGACCTAGTCCTGAAAGCACTAATCTACCTGTTTATCTAACGAAAAGTTGCTCATCTGTGGAGAGCACTGGGAGGTGCAGGCACTGCTGAAAAAGATGTTGGGATTCAGGAACACAAGAGAATTGATGCTAATGAAGATGACAGCTTGAGTGTCTGGCTGTTGCATAAAAGCAGAGCACAACTGCTCAAATGTCCCAGGTTAAAGCCTCCTCTTATAAACTGTGTTGGACAAATACGAGACAGGCTCTGCATGTGATGTGATGTTAGCATCTCCAGAAAAAAGTCTGAATAATCGAATCTAAAAGATCAAGACGAGAGCTACTTTAAAGCACTCATGACTTTGTGGATGACTTTGAAATGCAATCTGTTAGGACACAAAGTTGCATAAATACTTCTAATCAAATAGAGTCTGTGTATCTCTTCCTTGATTTTTCTTAATTAACAAAGGAAAATCGAATGAGGATTTTAATAAATCCCAGACTGTCTCAGCTCTTTCCTTTATCCTAAAAAGACAATCAAGAATAGATGGAGAAAGTCAAGACCCTCTCAGTTCTTTTTCCTTCCCAACATTATTTTCTTCATCGTATCTTATTTGGTTCGAAATGTTTAAGAATGTACATTTTTCTGGTGCCCTGTGTTATAGGTTTCATTCTTTCTGTGTTGCTGCTTCTCTTCTTATTATGCTTTTTACTTTTTCCTTCCTTTTACCTTTTCCACTACAGAGATGCTTGTAGGCATTCCTGAACACAAAAGCTATTTGTTTGCTAGCTGCAGTTTGCAGTAGAGGTACCAGTTAAGTTTGTCGGAAGAATTTGTCTCTAGCAGCCTAGCGTTACAGGTACTAGGCATTACCTGAGGCATTTCTGGTCCTCAGACTCACTTGCTGTGAAACACGCTAAGAAAACATGACCTGAATCCTGAGACTATCAAATGACATTTTGGCTAGAGGGGCTGCTGGGAAGACTATGCCTGAACATAGCTCCATGCATTTGCCTCTCAGGAACAAAATACTCAGTTCCTGTCAGATGTCCCTTGAAGTGCTCGTTACCAGGCAAAGGTAACAATGAAAATGATGTACAGTTATTCTATAAAAATAAAAGATTATGTTCTTGATTACAAAATGGTGAACTTAGTTTGAAAAAACCAAAGCTAAACTTAAAAACCCCACCATAATCTTGGATAATGCTTCCATGGGAATCCATATGTATCTCCTATAAGGTCTGTCCCTTCATTTTTTTCAAGGGTAGGTTAGCTTTAGTGAGTTAATTTAAATTCTATTTCTTTGCCTATAATTAATATTTTCTTTTCTTATCTCTTATCTCTTCTATTGCCCACACATGTACAATTGAAGCATCATTTGAACTGAGGAGTATTCTAACACTCCATCTGTTTATATTAAAGCTGCACCCTCCTGGGGTCCTCTCTTTCTTCTGGACTGAGGTGCAATCGGAATATATCCCGTTTTCCCTCCTGTTTTCTCCTGTTTTCTCATCAGACCTACTATCCCCATCTCTCTCTTTCTCTTCCTTATAACAGAAACTTTATTTTAGTTTTTAGACCAAGTATGACTATCATAATTCTTCCTTTCTCCCTTCACTTGGGGTAGCTGGTTTACCAATTCCAATTCCTCCTTTGTTCCTGCTTTTTTTTCCAAAAAAAAAAGGAAGGAAGGAAGAAAGGAAATCTCTGGACTTTACATTACTGTGACTGTTTTTAACTATCACATTTTTTTTTCTAGTTTTGTATTTGCTTACTATCACAATGTTTTCAAGACTCTAGAAAAATGAATGAATCCCCTGTCCTTTAGGAGTATTCATTTTGCAGATATGTTTGCATGTCCTGGAAATTCTCCATTTCTATGTACTTCTCAAGGATAAGTCTAAACTGTAGAACTTGGAAATGTCTTTTAGAAATTGGACAAGATGTGGAAATCACTTTCTGATCTGGGTTCACCTCCCAGATACATGTTGACTGTATCTAAGAATGATGTGCCTAGTTATATACCATCCCAATCTTTTCTTCCTTTTCCACACCCCTTGTAGTTTCCTCTGGAGTCCAGGTTCTCTCATTATACAGAGAACTACAGCTTTCTCTGCTTGATCCCCTGGCTGAAGGACTGGGAATAGCTGAGAACATTTAGGGATAACCAGAAAAACCACACTCGATTTATTCATAGCAAAGATGATACTGTTATCATTTCATGCGCTTTTTGTAAAATTCCTAACCTTATTTGTGCTTTTGGAGATCTATGCAAAATGGTCATTCTAGTCCAGTTGTTCTTTCCCATTCCCACTATCCTTTCTCCTTCTCTTTTAGGCTCTCCAAAATAATGTGCTTTTTGACAATAAAATCACTATCCTGGTTTGTAAGACATGAGTTTTCAGCTGCCAGTTAGGCATAACACTGCTGTTGAGAAGGGGTGTATTGGGTTTGCATGGCAAGGTTTTGGAAGCGTGGGGGGCTACAGAGGTGGCTTGTGTGAGAAGCTGCTAGAAGCTTCCCCCATGTCCGACAGAGCCAATGCCAGCTGGCTCCAGGATGGACCTGCTGCTGGCCAAGGGCACATAAGCGACGGTGGTAGTGCCTCTGGGAGAACAGATTTAAGAAGGGGAAAAAGAACCTGCACAACAGCAACTGCAGCCGGAGAGAGGAGTGAGAATATGTGAGAGAAACAGCCCTGCAGACCCCCAGGTCAGTGAAGAAGGAGGGGGAGGAGGTGCTCCAGGTGCCGGAGCAGAGATTCCCCTGCAGCCCGTGGGGAAGACCATGGTGAGGCAGGCTGTCCCCCTGCAGCCCATGGAGGTCCACGGTGGAGCAGGTATCCACCTGCAGCCCATGGAGGACCCCACACCGGAGCAGGTGGATGCCCAATGGAGGCTGTGACCCCATGGGAAGCCCGCGCTGGAGCAGGCTCCTGGCAGGACCTGCAGCCCCATAGAGAGAGGAGCCCACGCTGGAGCAGGTTTTCTGGCAGGACTTGAGACCCCGTGGGGACCCACGCTGGAGCAGTCCGTGCCCCTGAAGACTGTACTCCATGGAAGAGACCCACGCTGGAGCGGTTTGTGAAGAACTGTAGCCCGTGGGAAGAGCTCACGTTGGAGTAGTTCGTGGAGGATTGTCTCCCATGGGAGGGACCCCACTGTGGAGCAGGGGATGAGTGAGGAGTCTTGCCCCTGAGGAGGAAGGAGTGGCAGAGATAACGTGTGATGAAGTGACCCCAATCCCCATTCCCTGTCCCCCTGCGCTGCTGGGGGGAGGAGGCAGAGAAAATTGTGAGTGGAGTTGCGCCCGGGAAGGAGGGAGGGGTGGTGGGATGGTGTTTTAAGATTTGGGTTTATTTGTCATTATCCTACTCTGATTTGATTGGTAATAAATTAAATTAATTTTCCCAAGTGAAAGTCTGTTTTGCCTATGACAGTAATTGGTGAGTGATCCCTCCCTGTCCTTATCTTGAACCATGAGTCTTTTGTTGTTTTCTCTCCCCTGTCCAGCCAAGGAGGGGACTGATAGAGTGGCTCTGGGGGGCACCTGGTACCCAGCCAGGATCAACCCACCACAGTTGCTATTGCAGTATTTTTTTGGGGGGTTTGTGGTTGTTTCTTCACTGAAAACTTCAAAATGTCAGCTTTGTTCCAGTGAGAAATAGGGAAACTTTCTGAGATCACAGTCTGGAAAAACTTTTCTTGCGCATTTCTATTTTTATATAAAATTTCTTCCTCCCTTAAGGTTTTGGAGGCAACTAACCTGAGGTCAAAGGCTCAAATAACCCACTGACTCAACTATTGCCAGCTTACCAGATGTGAAGCTGAAACCACATGACTGAAGACTCAAATGAAGGTTTAGACCCCAAGTGAATATTAGAAAACAAAAAGTCCTGTTAACAAATCTGGATTATGCACTGTTCACCTTGACTTCCTCTTCCTCAGAGGTGAGGTGATTAATCACAATAGTTCAAGGAGCCCATCACAATGAGTGGAAAAGCCCAGTCTTTCATGATCACAGGTGAAAAAATTGTACTAGAACAGCTAAAACAAGTAAATGACAAACAGTGCAAAACAGATATATATGGCAAATCATTTGCTATGGCAATACATGTAAACCAAAATAATTACGATTTTTTGTAGACTACATAGATACAGAATGAAATAAATAACTTTTATTTCATGTGAAATATATATATGTAATATCAAAAGTAAAATTTAAAAAAGCTCTAACAAGGGCATTTCTATTAGGGTGGGAACTTTACCTATTTTACTGAATTTCAGCAATAAAGTTTTAAGAACAATTCAGACATCTTTAGGTGGGAACCTGTGCCTTATCTTAATCCAGATATGACTATGGTTTTAAGATTTTTTTCAGCATCTGAATAAGGGAAAAACTATATTGGCTACTTGGACTATTTCTTCTAATCTTTTGCCCCTGGAAGGCCCTGGGTCCTCCAGTTTCTGCTTAGCCTAACTAAAGCTAATATATCAAAGTTGCTTATAGTAGTGACTCATACACTAAACTTCTGCTCATATTCGTTACTCTATCTCTAATGGCTATCTTATCTTAAAGTAAGTACTATACCTAGGCATACTGAAAGAATATTACTGCTGATCAAGAAAAGCAAAAACAGTCAGTCATATAAAAGTTATATCTGGACTGCTGAGATATGAATTCATTGCAGAATTGACTTTCCTTTACTTTCAGAGAAGAAAACTAGCCCTTTCACTTGGGGGTGAGGAAGGGAGGGTCAGATGGACATTAACAGTAGAAATCTGGAACCTGTCGAGGTTCCACAGGAGTATTTCATGTTTGTACTAAAGTACATGGAGAAGAGTGAGTACCTTCACACACCTCAGTCTTTACTGGTAAAACTTGCCTTCAGCAGTTCCAGGCTGCTGAGACCAGTGAGGAAGCCTGTTGCAAGGAAGACTATCCTCAGTGGAGGAAGATCACATCAGGGAACACTTAAACAACCTGGACATACATGAGTCTGTGGAACCTAATGGGATGCACCCATGAGAACTGAGGAAGCTGGCCAGTGTCATTTGAAGAGCATACTTGATTATCTTTGAAAAGTCTGAGGAACTACAAGCTGGTCAGCATCATCTCAATCCCAGGGAATGTGGTAGAGGAAATCTTCCTGGAAGCCATTTCCAAACATATGAAGGACAAAAGGGAAATTGGGAGTAGTCAGCGTGAATTTATATGCTTGACCAACCCAATAGCCTTCTGTGGTGAAGTGACTAACTCTGTGGACAAGGGAAGAGTACCTGACATTGTTTATCTTGGTTTCAGCAAGACTTTCAACATTGTCTCCCATAACATTCTCACAAACAAACTGATCAAATAGAGACTGGATAAGTGGACAGAGATGGACTGCAAGCTGCCTGAATAAGACAAGAAAAACAAATCCAGCTACCAAAGATGGTAAGGTGGTTAAATGAGACCTCCATAAACCAGGCCTTAAAACAATGAAGCTATCACTAAACTGTCAGGCTCAAAGCCTTTCAATCAGTGGCACAAAGTCCACCTGGAGGCCAGTCTGTAGTGGTGTACCCCAGGGGTCCATAGTGGGGAAATGCTGTTTAACATCTTCATGAGTGACCTGTGCCAGCAAGTTTACAGATATAAATCTTGGAGGAGTGGCTGTATATGTCACATGGGCGTACTGCCATTCAGAGGGACCTGAACTGTCTGGAAAACACAGAGAGAGGAACTCCATGAAGTCTGCAAAGGGAAGTGCAAAGTCCTGCACCTAAGGAGGGATAATCCCATGCAACACTGCAGGCTTGGGGCCATCTGGCTGCATATCAGCTTTGCAGAAGAAGGTCAGGGGTCTGAATGGATACTAAGTTGACCAAGAGCCAGCAATGAGCCCTTGCAGCAAAGATCAACAGCCTCCTGGGATTCATTAAGAGGAGTCTTGCCAGCAAGTTGAGGGAAATGATCATTCCCCTCTGCTTAGCCTGGTGAGACATATATGGAGTGCTGGGTCCAGTTCTGAGCTCCCCAGTGCAAGAAAGAGATGGATATAATGCAGCGAATCAAGCAAAGGGCCACAAAAATTAAGGTACTGGAGCATCTATCACACAATACAAAACAGAGAGCTGGCACTGTCCAGCCTGAAGACGAAAAGGCTCAGGGGGATCGTGTCAATGTGTATAAATACCTGACCGGGGGAAGTAAAGAAGACAGAGCCAGAGTCTTCTCAGTGGTGCCCAGTGACAAGACAAGAAGCAATGTGCACAAATGGAAATAAAGAAATTTATCTTTAAACATTAAAAAAAAGGTTTACTGAGATTGAAATTAGAAAATGCTTACTGGGAGGGTGGTGAAATACAGGTTTCCCAGAGAGGATTTAGACTCTCCATCCTTAGAGTTATTAAAAACTCAACTGGACATGGCCCTGAGGAACCTCTGAGAAGAGGGTTGGACTAGATAATCGCCAGAGGTTCCTTCCTATCTCAGCTATTCCGTGATTCTGTGATACAACAGTGTCAGTTTTAAACAGGACCCTCTCACTCCTGGTAAGACTTGTACAGGCACATATACGAGGCTTTAATCCCAGCCAGAAAAACAGTTACAATCTAAATTTTATTCAGTCTGAATTTTAAAAACAAGCTTTTCTCAGGAGGGTTTTAGAATGCAGTACAAGTAGTTTGTAAATTCTGGGAACGGATTAGCAAAATTATGCAGGAATTTCAGAGAAACAATGCAACAGATAGTGCCCTATGATGTTGTTTCTGCTTCCTTATTTGGTGTTAGGCACTGCCTAAGAACTGCTCAATATGTGTTAGGAGACCTTCATCTTCCGTCTTCTTTTAGCCAACAATATCAGTTTTCAAAATTGTTGAAGCTAGGAGTCTTTCTTCATTTCATAGAGTGCCCTTCAACATTTCCCAGGATTTAGTGATCTTTACCAAAGTTCGACACTGTAGAAAGGCTTTTACTACTCATTTATATGCCATATGCATTCCCCTCACTTTTTTTTCTTTCCCTCTATGAATATATTTCCTTTATATATAAAGCATAATATATAATCTAGTCTATTTTCCCTTTCCTTCCCTCCACACACACACAGAACATAGTCTTGCTTCCTTTTTTTGTGTTTGAAAGCCAAAAGTAATGTATTCATCTGAACAGCTGGGTAACTTTCATGCTACATGCAAATCAGTTTAAAAAGTAACAAACCTCAGGAAAATGTGAAAAAACCTACAATAGCGCAAATTGTAGTTCCGTTACAAATCTCTCAGTGTTCAGAGAATTGTGTTCATTGTCTTTTATTTTTAGAAAATTCATTACAAGAACTTAAAAAGGAGATGTATTCTTTTGCATTGTGGCATATTCCGGAATTCCATTTTTATCTTGTTACTCTATTCATTTGGGAACATACAGTGAACCAGCAGGACAAGGTTCATTTCGGAAACTTGGCAAAGTAGGACAGTGTCCTACCAATAACAAAGAAAAAATAAAAATAAAAATTTTTAAAGAAGCACGTTTCCAGTTTTCTGTTTATTCATCTTCTTGTTTTTATAATACTGTAAAAGATGTAAATTTGAGAGGAGTGCTGTCTAGAAAATATAAAACTGAACATACAAATACTGCATTTTAATGCACGAAGCTTATTTCACATGTGGAAATACACCTGGAGTATGGACTTTCTCCTTGCTGTAAAAAAAATGATAGGACATTAAAAGTTACATATACAGCAGTTTGGAATGATGGATTTGAATTTGCTCTCATTATAGCATTGAATATGATGCAATTTCCCTGAGTTAATTCCATTGTAATTTGAATATGGACTAAAATCCTGACAGGTCAAAGAACTGAAGCTAATCTGCCACAGTGTCATTGCTATTAAGTAAAGATTTTACTGGGCATAAAAAACAATTAGTTACTCTCGAAAATCTTTGTATTCTTTTCTAAAAAACCCCGATACACTAGAAAATGTTAACCTTTCCATTTATTAGTTTCAAGAAAGACGTTTGCCTTCTCCTCTCCTCTCAGAAAGTAGCATGAAGAATTCTGAATGAGAAATCAAGATAATGCAGTCTAAGAGTTCTCTGTCCAAACACACCCGGGAGTGTAAATTACATGGTGAGCTTCTTTTGTCTTGTCTAATCATCCAAATAACTAACCTTGCAAATGTGACACTGCTCGTAAGTGTAGCTCTGTTCTTCTATCTAGTCTTTAAAAACTCAACACATATTTCTGTTGCTGTTATTGTGACCAGTAAATAGTAGTGGTAAGAATGAGGAATTAAACATCTTCAGGTCTTTTGAAATATGATTAGTACTTCTTTAAAGAAATGTATGTTTTTAAGTTTGATAAAGAAATATCTTTAACAATGTCATTAGGTTTCTGCAGGGAGAAATTCTGCAGGTGTATGGGAATGAAGCAGCAAGCTTCTTCCATTTAATTTAGCTTGTTAAAATGACCAGCTATAACTTCTTCAGGACTATAACCTTTCAAAAATCTCAAACATTACCTGGTGATCCAGCCAAAATAAATGGGCAGAGTAGAACTGGGATATTGGTAGGAACTTCCTTATTAAAATTGAAATATCTATTTAAAAAGTAGGTTAATCATTATCACTTATACTGAGTGCTGTGTTTTATCCAGTAAAACTAGATTAATAAATATTCAGTGTGCAGGCTGTGTCTGTGAGCTTTATATCATAATGATACAGCATTTGAGTTGCAAAATTGCAGAACTATACAATTTTTTTCTATCAGAAGTCACAGAAACTTCTGAATTACGTTTCTGTAAAAATTTTTTACTCTAGTTTTATTAATAGGCTAAATTTAGTGGAAAGCATGTTATTTAGTTTTAATAGATGGGTTAGAAATATTTTTAAGAATTATACCTGCACCTGATGGCTCTTTTCATTGCTTTATGGTTTTACAACCATATTTCCTGTAACCTCATTGTGTCTGAAATGCTTTTGATTGCATACTACCTCTCATTTCTCTGTAAGAGTGACAATCTGACTTTCACACCTGACAAACACAGGTATAAACTCTAACGCCATCAGTCTTATTCTTAAGCAGATAGGCTTAACATTGACCCATCAGCACTGGTATCAACACATCACATCTGCAGGGTCACACATCCCATGCATTTAAGAAGTTATGCTGACTTAAGGCTGCTGATCTCTCAGTTAAGATTTTTTGTTAGAGGTCAAGTCCTAGACTGAGAGCTGTCATAGATTCACATCCTCTGTGGAGCAGACAGAGTTCCATAACTTGTACACAAACTGTGGCAAGCGGAAACAGCAGTGGGCTTTTAAACAAAATCCAGGACAATGACAGAAACTTAGTTCATTTTTCATGACTTGCACTGCAGTTCAGTGAAAGCATCATTTTTTAAAGGCCTGGTTTATGGAATTCTCTTTTAACCACCCTACTATCTTATATACTTTAGTAGCTGGGTTTGTTTTTCTTGTCTGATTCCTGAGGTGGACACTCAGTTGGAGCCATTCCATCTAAGTTCCAAGATTTCACTAAACCCAGTTAGGAACCTAGATAACCCCCAGCTTTCTGCCTCATCCACCTTCTTCAGCAGCCAATGAAAAGACATGACATTTCTAGACAGTAATTCAGTCTCCAGAATTATTATTTTATTACCTTAAGTTAGACTGGGAGGGATCAGACCTTGTTGATTAAGCTACAGGAGAGGTGGTCCTTTGAAAATGAGCCACTGGTGAGTGACTAACTATATACTTACACAGCATATAACAACAACTACATAATTAGTCAGAAGTAGAAACATGATACAGTTCTGCAAAACATTTTGCATTGGTAAAGAATAATATTTTGGCAAGAATCCCTTTAAGGTCAATGTAATCTATTCTACTGTAATTATACATTTGAAGTGATATTGCCTAAGCTCACACCTGTGGATGTCTTAAGTAGTAGTGCATGTTCAGTGACAGGGGAATTCATCTCACTTTGTTGAAAAATAAATACTCAAAGTTTAAGATATTCACCCTTCACAGACTATGGAGAGACATTTAGAGATGACAAGACATTTCACCAGTCTTGAACATCTATCTTTGCATGAGACCAACTGACTGTTGGAAAGGCAAGTTTCTCCCCAAGAAAGGAAGAATCTGCTGAAGAGATCCTTGGACAACTAGCTTAGATGCAGACTACCAACTTTTAGATGTCTATATGAAACGAGGTGCATCCAACAATAGCTGTTTGTACCCTAAGAGCTCATAACCTCAGGGGGGATTTAAAAACATTTGGAATTAAGATTTGGGCTCCTGATATCTTATTCCCACAAGTTCATAGCTTCTATTCATCCTTGTAGTTTGTGAATAACTTCTAGCAGTCATGACATGAATCACATTGGTCATGTGCGAACTGATCTTTCCCAAATCCTGGATTTTATTTTTAAATATTAAAATTTTACCTTTTGCAGTTGTTTAGTACATCTCAGGAGTAATGATGTTTGTCATTAGGTAGATTTTTTTACCCCATTAAAACTAGATGCATGGCCCTTTCTTTGTGTGTGAATAAGAAGATATAATACACATAGACATAAAATTGTGGGATATAAGCTAATAATCAGTTTATGAAGAGCAGTGCTATACTCAAAATACAGATCTTAGACTGTTCTGATTTTTACCAAGAGGTTGTGTAGGAAATTAAGATAATCCAGTGAAAAAACACCAGAATGGACTATTTTAAAAGATTTTGTAATTCTTTTTATTTCAATCTATTTTTCATCAAACCAACATGAAAAATGCAAAAGAATACATTAGGTTTATATTCTGTTTCTGTACTTGCACTTCAAAGATATATTTTACAGAATAGAGCTTTAACATGTTTATTAAAAGTAACTCTTGCCATCTACCCTTCAATGTGGAGCAGGTTCTAGCTAATGACTTACTGTTGAGGTGGATTTTGTTTGTATGTATTTTTAAGTGGCTGTCACATTTCTGTATAGCTAAATCATTCACAGTTCATCCTAGTGAGAAGAGAGGAGGAAAACTGCAGCTGAATTCCCTCTGCAAACTGCTGAGTGTATTGGGTTTGCATGGCAAGGTTTTGGGAGCGTGGGGGGCTACAGAGGTGGCTTGTGTGAGAAGCTGCTAGAAGCTTCCCCCATGTCCGACAGAGCCAATGCCAGCTGGCTCCAGGATGGACCTGCTGCTGGCCAAGGGCACATAAGCGACGGTGGTAGTGCCTCTGGGAGAACAGATTTAAGAAGGGGAAAAAGAACCTGCACAACAGCAACTGCAGCCGGAGAGAGGAGTGAGAATATGTGAGAGAAACAGCCCTGCAGACCCCCAGGTCAGTGAAGAAGGAGGGGGAGGAGGTGCTCCAGGTGCCGGAGCAGAGATTCCCCTGCAGCCCGTGGGGAAGACCATGGTGAGGCAGGCTGTCCCCCTGCAGCCCATGGAGGGCCACGGTGGAGCAGGTATCCACCTGCAGCCCATGGAGGACCCCACACCGGAGCAGGTGGATGCCCAATGGAGGCTGTGACCCCATGGGAAGCCCGCGCTGGAGCAGGCTCCTGGCAGGACCTGCAGCCCCATAGAGAGAGGAGCCCACGCTGGAGCAGGTTTTCTGGCAGGACTTGAGACCCCGTGGGGACCCACGCTGGAGCAGTCCGTGCCCCTGAAGACTGTACTCCATGGAAGAGACCCACGCTGGAGCGGTTTGTGAAGAACTGTAGCCCGTGGGAAGAGCTCACGTTGGAGTAGTTCGTGGAGGATTGTCTCCCATGGGAGGGACCCCACTGTGGAGCAGGGGATGAGTGAGGAGTCTTGCCCCTGAGGAGGAAGGAGTGGCAGAGATAACGTGTGATGAAGTGACCCCAATCCCCATTCCCTGTCCCCCTGCGCTGCTGGGGGGAGGAGGCAGAGAAAATTGTGAGTGGAGTTGCGCCCGGGAAGGAGGGAGGGGTGGTGGGATGGTGTTTTAAGATTTGGGTTTATTTGTCATTATCCTACTCTGATTTGATTGGTAATAAATTAAATTAATTTTCCCAAGTGAAAGTCTGTTTTGCCTATGACAGTAATTGGTGAGTGATCCCTCCCTGTCCTTATCTTGAACCATGAGTCTTTTGTTGTTTTCTCTCCCCTGTCCAGCCAAGGAGGGGACTGATAGAGTGGCTTTGGGGGGCACCTGGTACCCAGCCAGGGTCAATGCACCACAGGGGACTGCTGAAAGAACCTGTTGCTGTGGAGCAGAAGCAGCAGCCTGTGGCTGAGATGAAGTTTGAGGGTCTGTATGATGGGGAGAGTTTGGATGCCATGACAAGAGAAGGAAATCCTCTTTCTGATGAAAAAAGCAACAAAAGTGCCATTTATTTGGGGTTAAAATTACTCCTTGGGAGTATCTGTTCCCAAGCAGAAAAGTCTTCTCACTCAATTAATATTTTTTTGACTGCATTTGTTTACTGAAGGAATTTATTGAATCAGATTCACTGTGTCTTGAGACCTTTTAGACCAATGCTTAGTTTGTTTCCCATTTTGAACATAAAATACACCAGGTGCATGCAGCAATCTGCTTTATAGCAGCAACAACAAAAACTCTTCTAGTTTTTCTCATTCCAGACTAATGTGGGAATTTGGAAATAAATAAAAGAAAAAAAACCAACATTTTTTTTGCAACAAACTGAATTGATACCCCTAAAAAATAGGGAAAAAAAATGAAACCACCGCTAAACAGTGGAACATTGGCCATATATCAGAAGCTTCATTAAGAACCAAAAATGAAGTGGCTTGTCTGTAATATTAGCAAGATACTGATGGCACTGATAATGAATTAGTGTGGTATTTAATTAATATGGAATTTGAGTTAGCAGATAGAAGCATATATAGATGAGTGCTGAAGATCAGTAAACCAGTTAATTCATTTAATACATGCCCAGGAGTTTCATATAAGTTCAGGAAGCTGGTAGAGCCTGACTATCTGCTTGTCTATGGCATATTAATAAACAAACATAGGATCTTTCTGTTTCAAATCTGAAGAAATTCACATGAATGCTGGCAGTGGCTCCTGCTGTTTCTTTTGACTCTACAGCATTTAGAGTTAAGCCAACCTCCCTGCTGCTTTGCAATGCAAACTGAATGGGAAAATTAAGGTTAAATTACCACCAGCACACATGATATTGTAGGCAGTCTCAAAATCTGCTCCTGTATGCAAGATCAAAGCATTTTACTTTCAGCAGATGTAACAGGAGGCCATTATGAACACTTGTCTAATGAACCGTGTCCAGCTCCATGAACCATATCCAATTCTGCAGGTTTTGAAAATACTGTGCAGAAGAGTCTGCCACAAAGATATGTTCAAGATAGGATTTTTTCTCTCCATAATATTCTTTTTTTATTTCTGGAATCCTCGCCAGCCCAAACCTTGCTGAATTACTCCAACAAACTGCGTAAAGATTGCCAGCTCTGAGTGTGGGGATACACTGACACACGCACTGCTACGCTTGTGGAGGTCTTTATCTGAAACACTGTGTTTCTGCTTCCCACTCCTCCCCAGGGTATGGCACCTCCAATTTTTCAAAACCACAGTGGGAAAGTGGGAGCCACTGGCTGGTCCCTAGCTCGCCTTTCACTGAACATTTTTGTTGTAATGATACGGAGCTACCTCCTTGCAGTACTCTGTTTCTACAGCAGGCACTTGTGAAAACTTCCCTTCTCTACAAAGCAGATAAAATAGTCTTGAAACTTACAGCTGTGCTTCCACAGAACGCCTTTACACAGGTAACACACACAAGACTATATGGTGTGGATTGTGCTGCTCTCTGAGGCTGTGTCAGACATTTTGGTTTTTGACCCCAGCAGGGGGGGACTGTTAATCAGTTTTTCTTCCCTAAGAAATATGATCAAAGTTCAGAGTTAATTTCTCCAAACAGTTGAATGGGTGAGGCTAGTTGTCCTGAAAGGGGCCCCCATTTGCTCTCCTTGTACCAATTTCAGGTTCACTGCACACTGACAGGCCCAAATCTGCATGAGAATGTGGCCTTGGCGGCTTGCCCCTGCCCATCAGTGTTATGTCGCCCTGGCATCATCTCAGCTCTGCAACCGGGGCATTGTTCTGGGCTGGAAATCCCTCCCTCCTGCTGAGGAGCGGCTCCACAGCAGCCCATGAATATTATTCCACCAGCCAAGCTCCCTCTGCAAATGACAACCTGCGTGACCATGCTCTCCGAAGGTCCACGATCCCCAAGACGTGCAGCTGCCTACCCGTAGCAACTGCATGAGGCCGAGTGTCACTCTTGGCAAGACAGGCCAGCTCCGAGTGGCCCCATACCTGAATTATCTACTGTCAAATACCAGTTCGGCTACGAGTCAAAATGCAAATGGGACTATTTAAACGTTTCACTTTTCTCCACTGCAGTGCCACAGACTACAGAGGCTTTCAGAAGGCACTTACTGCTGAACGTGGAGCTGTGCAATGCATCATCTTCTCCTCTATGATAACAAAACTTGGGCTTTAGTCAAGTAAATGTTCGTTGCCTGCAGCGAAGTCTGAGGCCCTACAACTGCAGTCTGTTGAACTCTTGGCAGATTTAAACGTAGAGACAGGCATATGACAGATTTCATATGAATAAAATTGAGAGTATTATTTCACTATTTTGTTACAGTTCTGTTGTTAGTTTCACTCTAAGCCTCTGATTTGTAGTTCAGACATAGACCTTTATTTAGTCCTGCAAAAGAGGTCATTGTTTCTGCAAAGGGACCCTGTTTCATAAGTAGAAAAACATGAGCCCTATGCATCCTTCGGAAACTGCAGAAAAGGCCTTTATGAATTCTGAAGTCAAATAAATGTTTCTGGTGGGGTGGTTTTTCATTTATTTGCTTGTTTCTTTAACAGTTGCCTAAGATACGGAAAATTCTGGTAAATTATCCAAAATGAGCATATTTGTTAAATAACTCTGGTACTGCATAAAGGTTTGGAAAGACAATGAGGACCAATTATTCAGCCATCATCAGGTAGTGAGAATAAGAAGAGGAAAGGGAGAAACTGATAGGTTTTTTAAGTATGGGGTTCTTTGAGAATTACTCTTTTAGGACATAGACAAATCTGTAGTGCTAGAATATATTATGTATATGTATGTATTCATGCATGTGTATATGTACATCTGTGTCAGTGTACAATATTTAGTATGTTTTTTCTTTTATAGTCCAAGTATGGATGCATAACATGAATTTATTAAAAAAAAAAAGCTGGAAGGAGACATTTAATTTTTTACAAAAATTTTATTTATTTCTGTCTTAAAAGGATGACAAATGTCCAGATATCAAATGTCTTCAAATAAAACTATGTGGGGAATTTGCTATTGATCAAGAATCACTTGCAGAAATAATAGGCTTTCATTTTGAAAAGTAATAAAATGCATCACTTTCTTGCAGGGTGAAGATTGAGCAGGACATAAAGGGTGATACTGATATGAAAATCCTTTTGTCCACTCTGACCTTTCTGTAGAAAAAGTTACACCACCCCTTTGTACTAGGTGCTTTCTTTTCCATATTTGTATTCAGAATTTGGAACAGATAATTGACTTTTTGCTAATTCCCAAGACACATTTTTTAAAAACTGAAATGCCTAATTATTTGCCTGGGAATGATGGTTTTAGAGAATGTACAAAGTGATGAATATTTAGAAAATCATAGCTTTATAATGTCTTGGGTGCCATCCAGATATATTTTAATGTTAACATTTAAATTAAACAGCTCTCTATTAAGATAAGCCTGTGCCAGGATTTTTTACTTGGATGTCCTTCACATTTGGAGCTTCAGGAGGCCGAATTTGAATTTCCATATCCAAATGTGATATAACACAATGAATCTGTCTGTGCAGAACTTTTGACTTCTGTTTGATAGTGGAGTTGCTCCATAAGTCTGTATGTTAAGACTGTAAAATGCATTCTATATGTGGGACCAGTGTCTCTATCATCTTTCCACCTCCTTTTTTGGAGTTTTTTCCATGCTGTAATTTCAAAGGAGGGTGATCCAAGGTGACATCAGAGGGTTGTTAAATCTTGATCATCCTTTTTTCAGGTTGAAGCCCCTTTGGACAAAACGTTGACTTCTGTTCAGGACAGTGCAGTTTGTCAAGTCATAACTCTAGGGAGTTGGTAACCAAGCAACAGATCAACTGTTGGAAAACTTTGATCTCCTAATGAT
>VYZV01017799.1:6742-34255 GCA_013401275.1 Pandion haliaetus
TTGGAGAAGTTGGTGAAGGACTGTCTCCCGTGGGAGGGACCCCACGGTGGAGCAGGGGACGAGTGAGGAATCTTCCCCCTGAGGAAAGGAGCGGCAGAGACGATGTGTGGCGAGCTGACTCAACCCCCATCCCCTGTTCCCCTGTGCCGCCGGGAGGAGGAGGTAGAAAGACCGGGAGTGGAGCTGAGCCGGGAAGGCGGGAGGGGTGGGGGGAGGTGTTCTGATGTTTGGTTTTCCTTCCTAATATCCTTGGTTTTGATTTGATTGGTAGTAAATTCAATTGATTTTGTTTCTTCCCCAAGTGGAGCCTGTCTTCTGCCCGTGACCATAAGTGGGGAGTGATCCCTCCCAGTCCTTGTCTCGACCCACGAGCCTGCCTTTGGATTTTCTCCTCATCCTAACGTGGCCAGGCGAGGGGGTGGGGGCTGAGCGAGCAGCTTCGTGGTGCTTTGTTACCGGCTGAGCTGAAACCACAACATACATTTAGAACAAAAGCAGAGCACTGAACTTTAAATTGCTGAGAGTTTAATTTGACATCTGGTCAAGGAAACACTTTCTTATCCTGAGATATGAGAACATTACATTGGGGAAACACTTACCTCAAAGTCCCGTATCAAGCCCAAGAGGGTGGCTATCCCTTTGGAGCCAGGATATCCTGCCCAAATCCCTGCTGAGTGGTGATGGAAAGTACTTTCAGTCAATCAACCTGACTGCAAGTTGATAAATCCTCAGGAAAAGGGCTCAACAGCAGCATCCCAAATGCCATTATCACAGTCTTACTGTGTTGACCTAGGGTAAGTTACCATGCAACTTGCATAAAAAGAAATGCAAATTGTCTGTGCAATTTTCCTTCCTATACATTTTTTCTTTTTTCTTTTTATTGTAGTATTGAATTAGAAGTCACATTATGCACTGGTTCTCCAGTGCCAGTGCACATTTTTTTCTGTACATCTGGACACAGGAATTGTTATTGGGACAACCCCAATTTCATGTTTCAGGAGTCCAAATGCTTGAAATTTTCCACCATCTGCAAGTTCCTTGAAGTCCATCAAAATATCAAATGTCTTAGATTGTTAAAACATATTGTTTCCTAAGTGTTTTATGTGTGTATAACTAACAGATCAAGCAATGCATGAGGCAAAAGGTCAAGATCATGGGAGCACTCGGATATGGGATTAGAGATTGGGTTACTTATCACTTTCAGGAGTGAGGCAATTCTGAATATTCAGGACTTTTGTTACTCAGAAATCTTCATGTAAAAATATGAACTTTGTTTTCCAAAAGAGTCAGGGGTAGGAGTGCATTCAACAGGGGTTAAAGTACTGAAAATCTGGAATCAAGGGAAATGGGACCTTCAGTCTAGCCTGTGTTCTTTTGGGTCTGAGTTCTTTTATCCTGACATAGAGCAATGCCTACATTTAATTTTAACTTTAGAAGGTGTTAATATTTTAATCTAATTTCCAATACATTTTCTTGTCTATCTGTAGAAATTCCATTTAAAGCTTTTCTTCTCCTACCCAATATAGAATAATGATCACACTAATTAGAATTTAAAAAATAATTGACTAGCTCCATTTTTTCTTATCTTTCCATTTAAGCCTTTCTCTATAGTACCTGCAGAGGAGATACACATCAATTTAATATACTTTATTTTAGTCATCTCTGTTTTTAGCAAGATATCAATAAATTAGCAGTTAGGAAACTCTAAGGAACATTCCATCTTTATCAGTTTCAAAATAGTTTCAGCAGGCTCTAGACTTTGGAGAACTGCTGATTACTAGAATAATACTAATTCTTACAAAGCCCAGATACACAGCTACAGTGGATCCCAGCTAATTGTTCATGTGTCCTTCTAAAATTTAAAAATAAATTAGCTTCCTATTTCATTCCCAGGTCCTGGTCCCCAGGTCCTTTACACCTCAGGTGGGTGAGTCTGTGCATAGGGTCTCTTTTTGGAGTTCCACTTAATGTAGAAGTAGTTCTGGGAAGAGTTTTCTTTATGGAGAAATACTGACAGGTTTTTTTAAACATGATCCCACAGGGTGTGGCAGCCTACATATCAAGTGATCCTTCAAAATCCTAGCAGATGCTGTACCCTTCATGCCATGTACCTTCATGTCATATGTCAGGAAAGCCATCTAAGATCCTAAGCTTCATGGGTTTAATATGTTACCCTTGGTAGGGCCACACATTATTTCAGACACTGTGAACTGGACAAAAAAAAAAAAACCCAAACCACAAAAAACCACTTCAAGCNCATCCCTTACAGTAGGAAGAGCAGCACATGTAAGTCCAGACCCCAAACTCTGCAATGAACACTGAGCTGTCTGCCCCAGGCAGCTATGGCTGTCTTGCTGAGGAGCAAGGACATGAGTTGCTTTGTACCACTGAGTCTCGAAGACCAGGGATTTCTCTCTGGGGGATACTTTTAGCAGTACTGATGTAGCTTGCTGTTCCTAGACACGTTCCTATTCCTAGCAGAAGTTGGAACATCCCTTTACAGGACTAGATCCTACAAAATATTTTTTTCAATTGAATTAAAACAAGTAGTATGGCACCAATAAAGTTACACTGACCATTTTTTTTTGTTTTGATTTTTAGGGGGTTTTGTAGGACCCAAATAAAATTTCATTATGAGATAATAAAAGTAATCAGTATTTCAGTCAGCCTTCATTCCATTTCTTTCATCATGTGAAGGAAGGCACACTTTAATGACATTTTGTTTTCATTTAATTGTGACCATTTTACCCTTTTTTTTTTTTTTGAGACCTGAAGGACAATAGAAATGATGTATTAGAAATAAACCAGAATATGTTATATCCATGCTCCATTGCATATGATCAGGAGAAAAGCTTATGTGTGAGTTATCACATTTAATCAGGAGATACTTGGGATTAAAGTCACCTTGTGTTTGTTTGCTTAAAAATATTTTAAAGGACTAATTGCTGACAAACACTCGTTTATTTATCCATACAGAAGTTACAGAAACAAAAAGAAACCTCCTCACTGATATACTGAAATTGAGAACACTGAAGAACATCAGTAGCTTTACTCCCAGGTAAATGTGTTTGGTACTGATGACCTAACTTAGCTCAACTTCCTGCCAATTATTTTTCCTGTGACTACATTTCATCATTTGTTTCACTTGGCACCCTCCCCATGGTTAGATTGTTATCAAAATTCATTTTTTCAATTAAATTGAATTTTTTCCCCAATTTATTCTTAAACGCTCATACCTTTTATTTTTTTCCTTTGGTCTCTAGAGAAAAGTTCACTTCAGAAATGTTGATCAGTTATGCAGAGTTGATGAGATTCATCATTCAGCTTTTCCTTTTCTTTAGGAAAAGGAGAAGACCCATTCACTATATGGATCAGTTGCTTTGGCGTATTCAGACCTCAGCTTGCTTGTGAAGACTGCCAACAATTTTATCTGTGTCAGCAAATGTATACATATTGCTGTAATGTTTTTGTTGTGTTATTAATGTTTCACTAAGAAGTCAGCTGTAATATCCCATTTGGTGGTTTCAATCTACTTTATTATTGTATTTGCCTAAACTGCAAATGTGGATTAAAATCTAAAGGAGAAAAAATGTGTGGAAAATGATCATATCTAATATCTAGTTATTTTTTCCCTTTTCTTTTTTTGCATATGTATTCCCTCTTCCCACTTCCAGGATAAAGCTCATGCTGTGTGTGACTGAAAGTAAAGCATGTAAACACTTCATTCTATTTATGGGTTTAGGTAAAAATCTCAATATGATATTTTCTAAGAATACAGTAATTTTTTTTCTCCTGCTCTCTCCAGCCTGAGTAGCCTCTTCCATAGAAAATTCTAAAAATTCCTTCCAAGCATATTTAATGTCTTTCAAAAAAGTCGTGTGCACCCCTTTCTTATTTAATGGACACTTTTCCTCTCAGCATTAAAGTATTTACTTGTTCACCTCAGTTTGGGTGATTGGAAAAACCCCCAAAAAACCCAGACCAACTGCTCCCCCCCACCCCCAAGAAAAAAATAAAACAGGCAGAAATATGTTAGGTCAAATGGAAGAACAATAGTTCTCAAGAGATGTTTCATTGACATTTATTCTTGAAATAAGGGTTGATATTTTTAAGGGGAAAAGAAGTNCTTATTATAACTCTATGTGATGCTTTAAAAATATACTGCTGATGCCTTAGGCCTTATACTTTCTGTATTTTAAAATCTGTTTGCAAAATACAGCCAACTGGCATTTGTTCAGAGCATGTTAATTATGTCTATTGGCATTTAGATGGGAGATTAGGACACTAAAACTCTGCACTGTTTTTGTGCACCATCTTTTATTTTTAACTGGTTGCTTGAGCATTATTGAAGAGGACAGTCTGTCACAGATTAGTACTGTTCAGTAAGTAATCTATTTCAGCTTCGCATTCTTTGCTGAAATATAAATAATATATAAAAAAAAAAGTCTTTTTTGTCACTGTTTAGGCTTTTGATCCTTTCTAGTCAAAGACTAATATTAAAGTACATTTCACTTGGCTGTGTTAGTAAGATAAAAAAAAGAGAGAATACACAAGATAGTGAAGGGTGAAAAAAGAAAAAAGAAAACTTGAAAAACAATACTCTTACTAGCATATTGAGCAGAGTTCAAAAGAACCAGCTGATCCTCCCATCTGCCAGATGGGTCCTACCAGCTACGTTTCAATTATGAGATGGAGGTTCTCTAGGGTACCTGGTATGTGCATTAGAAATCTTTGCTTGTTTCCCCTTCCTGATTTTCTTCCAGTATAAGCCACACCCAAAATAAGTTTGAAAGCTGCTTCTTTGGACAGATGTGTAAGTTTGAGCAAAAACATACTTTCAGTGTTTTAAGATCATTCATATATATACATATGTATATTTTTAAGACATATATAAAATGTATGTGATATTCACCTTTTCTTCCCCTCCTCTTTCCCCCAAACTCACAAAAGCTTCATCAGACATTTAGCAGTGCTTTGTAGGATTAAAGGCACTGTTCCTGAGCCATCATTAAAGAACCATTCCTACCTGGAGCATTCTAATTAAAGTTTATTCAAGTATTTGTGCCTGCCAGAAAGCCCCAGTTACCACTAGAAAGTGAAAATGAAATCCAGATGAAGTGAAAAGAATAATTGGTTAAGATTCATGAAGTGTTAAGCATATTTTAGGTAGTTACAATAGATCAGTATAACAATAAATCACCATATGTCAGCATTGATCTAATATTTCTTGGGAACCTTATAACTGTGTAATATTCGCAGGCTTTCCATCCTTTGGATCTTTTTGTTCTTACAGCATGTATCATTAGAAAGAAATACTGAAAATCAGAGCCAACTTCAGCACGGAGTGCTGGCCATAGTTCTTTTGAGCAAAGAGTATACAGAAATGAAAGTAGAGAAGAAAATTTGTTCTATTTAGAAATTCAGGATAGGATTTTGGAGGCTGTGTAGGCTTGCATAGATTCTCTTAAACTGTAGCTTTATGGTGAGGAATTGGGGTGTATTTAGAGGAGGAAATAAGGTGGAATGAGAAAATTCAGTGGACAGTGGTAGAGACTAAATAGGCCCAAAGATCTGCAGGTACAGAGTTAGCAAGTTTTAGGCATGAAATAGTTCAACCCAATCTAAGTTCATTTTTGTAATCTGTGGCTATATGTAGTAAATCCTATAACACAAGTTATACTGAAGGTTAAATAATTAAAGATCCATAAAAAGCACAATAACCACAAACAAGAATGGAGGATTCAATGTTAAATTCACAACCTAAGATAAAGATTCAAGAAAATTTGGGACTTTTCTTACAGAATGTTCTTTTCCTACTGGAAATCGATTTTTTTGCAAAATCATTATTTTCTGTTTGTGTTTTTAGAGGAAAAGACAAAACTTAAATATTTTCATTCAAGCTCAACCTGATGATGAATATGTTAGTCATTGAACAAGGGAGCAAAGATGCTCGATTCTAGTTTCAGACTTGCAGGTACTGTTGTAAGAGAGGTTAAAACCAAGTATTTCTGTATTGCTATTACTGGACTCCAGCAGATGAGTATGTGAATTATTTTTAAGAGACGGGAAAATCAATCTGTAGCAAAACCTTGAGAATATTTTGGCAGAACATACTGAAAAGAAAATATTAATAAAGAGTAAGAAAATGAGCTATGAGGAAAACCCATCAGGAATAAGGATATCTTTTTCTGCTGTTAAACAATATGAATTTCAGCATGGCAATATACTTATGGTGATTTACACCATCAATGAACCATGCCTGAAATATTAATAATACTTGCACTATACACGTTTGGTATACTACTAAAAAGTAACAAACAAGAATCTTCTTATGGGATATGATTATGAGTTTAAAAATAAGTTAGCACAATCCCTATGTGTTTTTATTCTTCTTCATCCTGTTCCCAGATTCCAGTGGACTAGGAGGTAGTTTTCAAAGAACCTACAGGATAAAACTTCCTGTTCCAGAAAATAGACCTCTAAACCCTCCTTATTCTGCATAAGTAAAGTCTCACATTGCTCTGCAAAACAGTCTTTTAGGTTAAGAAAACTAAGCTTACATATAATTTTCTTTTCCTCTCAATAAAAATTATTCAACAATGAGGTAATAACATACCCTTTAATAATATAAATTTAGACATAGTATGAAAAAAATACGTTTTCTCAACATTCTCTACATACTATTCCCCCACAGATTTTTCTCCAAGTAGGAATAGTTTGCCTTTGCACTGCCTTTTATTAACTAAGAAAAAAATGAGACAAAAACTTTTTTTGTGGAAATCTGAGTAGAAATACCACTGGAAAATTCTCTCAGACAACACAAGAAGGCGGTCTAGCAGATCTGGAAAAAACATAATAATCTTGTCTTTTGCTCATACTCAGAACAAAGCTTGAAGAAGCAAAAAATTCTCTTATGGAATGTGCCCAGTGGTGAAAAGGTCAGTGTTTCCTTCCAAATGAATCAGAAAATCTTACTTAACATTTTTAGTAAAAAATATTCAAGGCAGTTGGCACTCTCTTCATTCTGTAAGTGTAAACTGTAAGGAAAACTGTTTTGCGAACTAATGTAAAGCCCTATGTAATTGCTTGGTACATCTTTTTATTGAGTAGACCATCCCACTTTCTGGAAGTACCATTCAAAACCAAATAGAAGAGTCACCACTGAGGTCCAGTTAAGTCTTAGCAGAAGATGATTTTTTTGAGAGACTAAATCTTTCCTCAGTAGTAATACAAAAGTGGCAGTACTATTACCATGTTAAGTCCACATTTTGAAAACAACAAACAACAAAACAACAACAACAAAAAGATTTGAGGAAAAGACATAAATATTAATGTACTGTTTCAAAACGACTTCACCCTCAGAATCTTCAAAAAAATTGTTTTCTTGCAGTGGCATTTCATAGTATGTTGACTTGTGACTAATTGTGCCATTCATTTATCCTGGGACCACAAACCTTTTCTGTAAAACATTTAGATACCCAGAAGAAGTCCAAACTCTGGATGCGCCTTGGCATTACTTTGTTAAGCTTTAATTAAATAATTGAAAAAGAGAATTTGTTCTTTTTTCGTATTATGTCATATCTCTCAACAGCCCCATCCATTTATACTTCAGTCATAAAGATATATAGAAATAGTCTCCTTCAGCTAATGACCGCTATAGTCACTATTTAATGGGCATTTGTTTCTGTGCCATAATAGGTTTTTAAGGGAATTAATTGTGCTTAGAATGGATTTTTTTTTTTAACAGTACCCAGCTCAAGGCTAACATGCAAAATGCTAAATGTTCCTTTTTCATTATGAGTCATGAGCAAGGTAGAAGAGGGAGAAATGCACCTCAGGCCTACCAAGCAGCGCTTGCCCACCGGAGCGTACTGTCCCCAGAGCAGACATTGCCATCATTTTCTCTTTCTTGTAGCACCTTTCTCTGATAATATGACCTAGGGCAGTGACCCAAAAGTAGGTATTACATTTAGATTTTACCACATTTCCAGAAGCAAAAACTCATAGTTGAGGCAAGCAAGCTCTGCTTATATAGCAGTTCTAGACATGCATGCACGCACACACACACACACACACACAAAGCACTTAGGAGATGATAGGGTTTCACAACCTTTAGGAAAACATCAAACTTCACAATAAATTTCCAGATGGCTGGAAAGTTTCAAGCCTTTGGATTCCTAAACCATGAAATCGGGGTTGTCCGAATAACAATCCCTGTGTCCAGATGTACAGAAATGAATGTGCTACAGCACTGGAAATCTAATGGAGAATGTGACTTCTAATTCAAAACTACAGTGAAAAGGAAAAAAAATGAAGTGTGTAGGAAGGAAAATTGCACAGACAATTTGTGTTTATTTTTATAAAAGGTAGTGTTATACTTAGAGGTCTGTCCTCTTGAATTCATGTCAGTGATCTCTCCAGACCCTGGCACACCTAGGGATTAGCTTGAGAAGTGTTCAGGAGATGGAGAAATCTTCATCTCTGGTTCTGGGTTCTCCAGCTGTGGGGTCTGGCAGAACATAAGGAAAGCAAGGTGTGCCTAGGTTTTCCAGGAAAGAAAACCACATTTGCAAAAGCATTGCGAAAGGGTAAACAATATAAAAGCCAGGCAGTTGTGCAGGGACAACTGGTATACAAGATAAGAAGTGACAGGTGCCCTGTCCCCAGCTTCTGGCAGAAGTCTGGCCTCCTGCGCCATTTGCCCTGGAAGTCATTCCCCTTTTCTCGTCACCTCCTCTGTTGTGATTGCCTGGTTACAGCTCTAGAATCTGGTTTTTGAGGTGAGGCCGTGTTAAAGCACACTAATGGAAATGAGCTGCATGGATTAAGGATCTTTTTGTGGGATAGTAGTTAGCTAGGTTGCAGTTTACTTTGTGAACTCACAAATAAGCAGCAAAAGTAGTCAAACAAATCTCTGTGTGGTTCTATGTGGCCGGCCTGATGCCATAATTCTCTGATTTCCTGGCTTCAGCTTGATGCTGGCAAAACAAGACCCCATGCTTCCCTGCTCTAGGAAATTAATATGTCTCATGCCAGAATTTGCTGTTGCCTCAGATTTTTTGTCAGTCTTTGTGTAAACTGGATTAAGCAAATGGCAAAAGTTAAAAATGTTTTTAAAAATCTCTGAAGTCACACCACTGTTTCAAAGTATCCTTACCAACCTACAATTGCAAGAGTGTAAAGCTGGAGCATGGGGGAGAGAATGGGCAATGGAAATGCAAAAATGTATGAAACCAGCTTCTCTTTCAAAACTAACATTTTCGGTAATATGGTCTAAAATGAGGTGCAGTTTTGCCTTCTTCATCAAACACCACAAAACTGTCCAAATATCATAGGCTACCTACATAATACCACATATTTAAACTGTGCTTGATTTTTATGTTTTATCTATGCCTGACTTTTAAATATATTTAAACATGAAGTCTTGAGGTTTGATTTGCTCATCACAAACTATTATTTCTTTATTATCTCTAAAAATTCTTTAACATGGGAGTTTTTTTATGCTATGATAACAAGTAGAAGCCCTGTGTCACTATGACAAATATATGTATGGAAAAAAAATATTTACAACTGAAATAAATAGATGACTCACACAAAATTTTAATGGAGTTCTGTTGAATTTTTCATTGAAAAATGTTTCCCAGCTTTCTAGTCATATTATAAGTTTTAGTGGGAAGAGACATAATTTCTTGTTTAAATTTCTTATTAAATAATAATATCAAGAAAGGTTGGGTGAAACCAGAAAAGTTCAGTTCTTGTCAATAAAAACCAGAAGCATTTCAGAATAATCACAATCACACAGAACAAAACAACCCTCCAAACTAATACTTAGGTTGGGGGTGCATTTCCTAAAATGCCTGGAAAAACAGTTTTTGAGATTTTGGTTTTAGAAAATCAGTATGACAACATAGTAAAAAAGACAATAAAGAGTAGGAATTCTTTTTATAGGTTTGAACAAATATGTGGATAAAAATTAAAAATTGTATTTTCTCTAACATCTACTATACGAAAAAACAGTACACACTGAGCAGAAATAGGTAATAGCAGATTTTAAAAATGGACAGCTAAAGCACTGTATATTCAGTAACAGCCAACACAGCCAGGCTTTCCACAGGAATCCTGACTACAACCAAAAGCTCATTCTGAAAATCTTGAGTCCTATTTCACTAAAATATCGTAAAGCCAATTCATTAGAATATTATTAGCTTAATACAATGCAATACTTGATGTCTGACCTGTCTTATAAGTAATTAAAGCTGATGGCCATTTTAATTTACTGAAATAAATGGCAGTAATAGTTACTTTCCTAGGAACATGTGTGGCTCAAATTCTTTTGAGAATGATAATTTGCAAAAAAATCAGTTTTCTTCTTTGAATAATGGAAGGGTATGCTTTCCAGAAACTAAATGTAAAATTAGCTGGTACTGCTGATCTAAATTTCTTAAAAATCAGCTGTGATATATGTATTCAGTCTACTTCAAGAAATGTTGTATGCCTCTCCCTTTGAAACAAAGAGTCTCTTTCATAACAGGATTTCTTTTTCAAAGGACTTCGTTCTCCAGCTCTAACATTACAAAATGAGTCTGATTCATTGAATAGTTGAATAGAATTCAATGAAATCTGAATAGTGTTGGAGCGAAGAGAGTATAAGAAAAAAGTCCACAAAAAGTATGCTACTAAGTGTTGTGTGTTGTTTGCACTTGAAATGAAAATATACTATTCAGCTAAAACATACTACTAAAATAATAGTGGTACATGTTACTACATGCTTACACACACATTTGAAAAGTCATACGTATATCTGAAAAGTCAAAACAAAAAAATAACAATCATTGTGATTCTTTTCATAGTAGTTGTGTTTATAAACTGATTAAGAGTAAGAGGGGCCACTTACCAGTAAGACACAGATAGGAAGATGCTACAACAGACATTAAATAAATTTCTGGGAGGACGTATTGAAAAACTTAATTAAGCTTACTTTCCAACTACATTTGCTTTGTCATAGTTTAAGGATATGATGACTGGTAAAGGTCAAAGACATCATCAAAAAGCTCTGATTCACCATTTTTTTGTGGAAATTCCCATTTCAGGATAAAACTGGGAAGGTAAACATTTCCTTAAGCCAGAAAAATGGGTAAGATTTATACTTGCTCAACTGGAAATTATTCTCGAGAGGAAAATTGTTGTCATGGCTAGAGAACATTGGATCTCAAATTGCAGTTTTCTGGTTCCAAAGTGCTTGGGACGTAGAGTCTTCTGGAAACTGAATTTCCATTCCCTGATTGTAAGAGAATGTTAAACAACAATAACATATGGCTATAAAACTAGTTCTCATTCAACTACTTTCAGAAATTTCATATGTGAGTTTTAAGTAGGAAATTACTCCAAAGCAAACCAAAGCATAACCAAGATTTTTTTATGAAACCAAAGTCTTATACTGTTTCATTTTGGAAACACTGGTGTAGGATCACCACTTTCAGCAATAAAAAGATTTCAGTTTCATTCAGCACCTACTAGGGCTTCCAGTGTTGAGACAGACTACCCATGCAACTGCCTTTGAGGTAGGATTTCAGGCTTAACTGTGCTTCTACTCAAACCAATTTATTTTCTTCAGCTGTGCTGCCAATTCTCCTACATTTTAGAAATCCACTGTTGACATTATTAAGACATTTTATTTTTCATAAACAGAAGCAGGGAAATTTGTGTATGGAGTTTAATTTTGACATAAACAAATTAAATTGTGGAGATGCTGATACAGACTAAAATATGTAAGAGCTGCCCTGTTATCTAAAATTATTTCAGCAAACACACTTGTTATTCAGAAGGAAAAAGAAATATGTGATCTTTCTGAATTTAGAATCTATGTTATTTGAAACAACTATTTTAGCTCAGTAAATGTATATGAAATTAAAATGCAATAATATATAGCAATAATTGTATGATTCTAAAATAGTGAGGTTAAATTGACTACATGATTTGTGCAGCCAGGAAGGAGTATGCCCTGGACAATTAATTAATGCAGTTAAAACATTCTTACAAAAATAAAAATATTAAATAGATAAAGTATGTCAAGCTTAGACTGATCACTCACTGATCCATTTCTGTGTCGAATTAAAAATCTAAAATATTTCATAAACATAATACATTTAATAAAACATTACATAAATATAACACATATATGGAAAAGCACATATTTGTAGCTATATAAATATATGTTGGTCTCTTTCTTAAATATTCTCTCTCTGTGTATACATAAAGATACCGTGCCATCAGAATTCACATAAAGTTTTCAGAACCTCATAGGAACCTACTAATTGAAATATTTTTTACACATAAGAAAACATATAATAAAAGAAAAGGCCTATGTCCAGAGCTCCTGCACCTCACCAATGCCAGCTGCACCTGCAGTTAGGATGCCTAGGGACATAGTTTTGGTGTCCATATTTTTATAAACATAATTATTATAGTAATACTAACTAAGAATGGCTTTTTTTAGTTTTTTTAAAGAGAAGTGCCCTCAAATTTTGCAAAATATAGGTGCTCACTTAGACTGGTGCCTCCAGTGAGCATCCTGTGGCTTAAGAGCTATCAGCAGAGAGCTCTTCCTGGGCGAGTTGTCAGTTTGTCTCAGGGTGGTGTAGGTCTTCTCAACATTTACCAGAAGGGGCTAGTGAAGGTATTTACACCCTTCAAGCCATTAGAGTAACAGTGACAGGAAAACAATCTTTTGGAACCTTAATAAACAGACTGGCTAATTTGGATGATCCAAAGTGGCTGTTAAGGCTAATTTACACAGTGATCCATGAGTATGTCTATGGATTTGGGAAGAGTTTAACTTTTAAAAACAGTTTAAATAAAAAACTGTCTTTTGGGGTTCATTTTTTTTTTCTACATTAAAGCCAAGATGGTAAATCAATCAAGAAAATTATAGATTTCTTTCCTAACTCTTCTTATTTTTTCCCATTCTTTTCTAACAGCAACTAGTTTTTTTTCCCCAACATTTGGAGGAAGCTTTCTGATGAGTGCAAGACTGATCTCTAAACTAACTTTTCTATGTGGGCCCTCAACATTTAGGATACCTGTTTTCTCAGAGCCAGCCATCCTACACCAGCTGTAGTGAGCTTCACATGATGGAACTGCCCTAAGCACAGGGCCCCACAACTGCCAGGAAGCTCAGGGAAAGTTAGACATTTTTGGAAAATATTTTTATTTTGATACTTACCATTGGTAGTATGATATTCTGAAAAGTTTCTAAGAGAGAAAATGGGATCTTGATATGTGCATCCATACACTAAACAAATAAAAACATCACAAGTGAATATACATTTCAATACAAATTACTTAATGTTATTTTATTCATCTCTGTAATTTAACCAATCCAAGAAAATACCTGTAGCTAATTCCTGGGTTTAATGAGTTTTTATTTAATTAATGCTGCCTTTGCCTAGACTAATTCTATTTTCTTCCCTCGAGAAGTATAAAGTATCAGAAGTATTATATAAAGTACCAGAACTTTTTGCAGCCCAGTAGGTTTATTAGGCGGCTTTTGACAACTGTATTCTATATTCTCCTGTTGTGGGGTTTTGGGGTTTTTTTACCCTCTTAAAAGACAGAGGTAAGGTTTCAGTCACAGAGACATGGCAGGCTGTTAATAGTGTGTTTAGAACAGAATAACAGCTTTGTCCTGACTGCAGTACTTGGCAAATGAGCCAGACAGAGCCCCATCCATCTCACTGCAGTGTCTCTGATAGCAGTCAGTAGGACCAAATGCTTAGGAAAAGAACATTATGAACAGGGAACGTGGAGGGTAATTCTTTTCTTAGTATAGCCTTCCTTACTCCAGCAATAGCCAGTAATCAGTAATTCCCTGAGCTTGCAGTTGAATTCAGACTGATGTAATTGACAGTTATCAAAGTATGTAAAGTCCGTATATTTGTAAAATACAGTTTTAACATCTGTAAGACTGTGCAGAGTCAGCTATCTAAGTATATGGAAGTTTGTGGGAAGACAGATACTTGCTCTCTGCTTTTCACCCTTGTTTCTAGATGCTGTATGCCTGCTTGGAAGCACCAGTGATGGACTCCTGGGAGAGTTAGCATAGGTTTAGATCATATGATTTCAGAACTTATGCCTATAAATAATTTTTTTAAAAGGTTATATTTATTAAAAACTTCAAGAGTCGTGTGCAAATTGCCATCGCTGCAGCTCAAATTAGTCTCAACACAAAATAACAATGTATATATGTAATAAACAATTAATATTTTGCAAGAAATAACAATCTATCATCAATCTCATGTTCTAAGGTTAAATGTAAAGTCTCATACCAACAGACTAACTCAGCTACTTCAGGTTAGCAAGGATATATGATTACCTTGTAATTTCCACTATGATGTTTGCTTTTCCTGCCTGTACTCACTGAGGAACAGCTCCCAGGTCTCTCTTCCCCCCTTCCCTATTATTGCTCTAGCTTTTTCTCATTTCAAAGAAAGCTGAAATGGGAGTTACAAGAGAGGAAAAGGCAATAGCTAAGGAGTTAGGCACACTTAAATCAGTTAAGGCACTAAAGCAGATTCTGTGCTGCAATTCTTTCCCCGAACTGAATCATGGAGAACTTGGAATGAGATCAGTGCTAATTTTTTTAGTTTCCTTTATTCCTTAGGATTTCCTAGAGCCCGTTCTATGGTTTTAGGTCTGGAGGATGTTTCTGTCAGTTCAAAGATAATCTCTTCATTGAAATATATTTTACTTTTATTAGACATGCAACAACCATGCTGTTTGAAGGCAGATTTTAAACTACCACATGAAGTATTTGAATGCATTGTGCTAGTGGCATTTAAGGTGTTCAGTTCACTGGATTTTATGCTCTTTTTATATGAAAAAGTTATTTTATCTCCAGCTCAAAGTGGATTTTTCTTTTTATGATTGTCTTTGTTGCCTCTGAAATATTCTGTGGCACATGGATAGGAATATTCTAGTTAGGACTGTCTGGGATTGTTGATATCTGCCATGTATTAGTCTATTCTTGAAGCATTTTAAAATCCTTACAAGACACACAACTTGTTAATAGTTTCCACCAAACATTACAGAGTGTTAAAACTTTGGTTTTATTTTAACTATTTTCATCAACTTAAAACAGTCATTTAAAATAAAATATGTTTCCAATAATACCCTTTGTAGACTGGATTGAGCAAGAAAACAACAACAAAAAACAACCAAAAAACTTTGAGTCAAAGCTGTATTTCGTCACCATTGTTGAAAATATTACGAAATCTTATAATATTTTTTCTTTCAATACCCTCGTGGGAGAAGAATTCACACACAGTTGTGGCTTTCCAGTTCAGTTTTAATAGATGAAGCTTGCAAAATATAGACACATTTAGAAAACCATTTAGTTGTTTTTTCTTTCCATCTTTTCCCTATCTTGGAGCAGCAGAAGTAACAGGATTCAGAACAAAAAAACTTAACTTGATACTGTCAGTTAAAGTTAAAATATATCTGATATTTTATAGTCATGGCAGTAGGCAGGTGTTTATGATGTTAGCCAAAATCTGTACATTAATATCCCAGGGAAAGTGTTTTGTATTTCAGCTGAACTATGTTTAACATGTCTCTCCATAGCATTGTTAAAGTGCACCATCGTGGTTTAACCCCAGCCGGCAACTGAGCCCCACGCAGCCGCTTGCTCCCCCCGCCTCCCAGTGGGATTGGGGAGAGAATCAGAAGAGTAAATGTGAGAAAACTCGTGGGCTGAGATAAAGACAGTTTAAGAGGTAAACCAAAAGCTCTGCACACCAGCAAAGCAGAGCAAGGAATCCATTCCCCACTTCCCATGGGCAGGCAGGTGTTCAGCCATCTCCAGGAGAGCAGGGCTCCATCACGCCTAACGGGGACTTGGGAAGACAAACGGCATCACTCCCAACGTCCCCCCTTCCTCCTTCTTCCCCAGCTTTATATGCTGAGCATGACGTCATATGGCCTGGGATATCCCTTGGGTCGGTTTGGGTCAGCTGTCCCAGCTGTGTCCCCCCCCCCCAACTCCTTGTGCCCCCCCCAGCCTCCTTGCTGGTGGGGTGGGGTGAGAAGCAGAAACCCCTTGGCTCTGGGTAAGCACTGCTCAGCAGTTACTAAAACATCAGTGTGTTATCAACTCTGTTCTCAGCACAAATCCAAAACACAGCCCCATACCAGCTACTAGGGAGAAAGTTAACTCTATCCCAGCAAACCAGCACATGAACCTATTTTTATTTTTTAAAATGTATCCAGTTTATACTAAAAAAAATACGAAATTTTGTTACATTGGTATATAAAGGTCCTCTCACACCATCATTCAAGTCCGAAGTAGTTACTTTTTCAGTCTGAACTGTTCTGTAACCACACAAAAAAAATCCCACCAAAAACAAAGAGAAAGCTTTTGGTAATCTTGTCAATGTCAACTAAAGAGGGGTTACAGTGAAATAAATTCCAGAGTTAATGACCTTATTGAAAGCATCCTGCCAAATCACCACCAGTATCTAGCCCCCCACTTCCTCTGCTCGAGAATATGCGTGCCTGGTGTGATGGTAAGTACCATGGCATCACACTGCAACAATGGTAAACAACCTGACAGCCTCAGACATTTACTGCATCTACTATATTATTGGCCGTACTGGCCTAGAAGTTGTACTTAGAAAAAACAGATGTTAATTTACAATAGTGAAAAAAATGAACTAGTGCAAATCCACCCCAGGATTTTATGGAGATTATGCAACATCCATAGCAGAAGGTACACAGAAGTGTACTTTATGTTACACATCAAAAATTTATTGACTGGATATCTAACTGTGAAACTGGAACTATCTGCTGATGGAGACAAGTTTGGGCTGGCCTAAACAGAGGGAGACTGAACAGACCTAAGTTAGGTGGAATCTGTCATTAGGCGAGTCACTGACTCTACCAATGTACTGGTTAGTGGAAAGCAGATGTGAAGGAAAAGGTCAGCTGAACAAGAGGAGGAGTAAAAAAAAGACTTATAATCTGTACATCACCTAAGCATTTGGCATTTTATCCCCAAGGACACACAAACCAGGTACCTGCCTGCCTGTCTGTAAATAGATGAAGTGAACAGAAAGAGTTTATGCTGTAGACATGTCTGCCATAGTCAAGAACACCTTAAGGCTGCCACAAAGGCATCCAAATCCTGTTTGGTTTGTTACTTTTTCATAGTATGAAAAGTGACGCAGGGACAGTATGCATTCTTGGTGAAATGTGCCACTAAGTTTGTTGCAACCTAAGCCAACATGAGACTTTCAGGGGGACACTTGCATAGGAAAGAAAAGGTTATGAAAGGCACTGAGGGACTAGAAACCACGGCTAAAGGGCAAGTGCAGCAGAAAGATTTGACCAAGGGTTGCAGAGAAAGACAGACAGACCTGAAGATATCTAGTCTTCTGTTTGGTTACTATATACTGAACAGAGTACATGAAGTGTGCATGCCTTTACGTAGCAAATATTTATACATAAAGTTGTGTCCTGTCGTGTCAACTTTATATCACATGTCCATGCCATCCATGCTAAGTCTCCATGGTCAGAGACAGTAAGTACCAAGGCAGGCAAAAGTCTCTTGGGGAATAAATAATTGGTTCACCAACTGATAACTGCTGTGAAATAGGTACAAGCAGATGTAAGTGGCAAAGTTACTACCTTTCACATCACTTTCTCACTGTAATTATTTGCTATATCTCTCAAATATACTAGTGTAGGTAAGGTAGGTAGAGTGTTTCCCGTTATTTGCCATTTATCCTACAGTGTTCCTAGTTGTGGAACCTTTCAGATACAGCATGTTTTGCTGAAGTTTAGGAGTTGAGAAAGACATTTAAAAATATCCAAAAAATCAGTGTATACCAAATATTATAAAGGGACCCAAAAACATTTTGGGGCTTTGCATTCACAAGCTGACTTGTATTTCAGCGAGAGTTAAAATGTCTGTGTTGTGAATGATTTGAAATGGTGTATAAATTATAAACAAAGATAATGCTTGAGAAAAACTGACTGAAACCCCTTGCATAAAATAAACAGACAGAAATAACAACATAAATTATAAATAGATCTAAGATAAAGACATAAAAAAAGAGAGAGACAAGTTAGTCATTGTGCTGCATATAATGTGTCCTTTATTGCTTATTACTAAGGTATTTAATGCTTGATTCTGGAGTGCTCAAGGAATAGACAAGCATTCCTAATTCCACATCCTTTTTCTCTTTGGTCTTGATCAAAAGTCACTTTGTAAACTGTAAACACACTGTCACTAGCATATAGGTACATATGTAGAAATTTGTATAGGCAGATGGCTGTAGCCACTGCATTCTCTGGGCAGCAGAGGTTAAATAAGTAGTCACAGAATACATTTGGAATTCCCAGTGCATTTAAAATTTCCCTGCTTTAAAGATTAATCAATGCCTTTGTTTTCTGATAACCTCTGTCTCTGTCCTAATAGGTAGAAATATGGCTGAAGATTATTTCTGGCTCAGCCAGGCTGAGGAAAATTTGGGGCTCTCAAATTAGCAGTAGAATCAGTAGGCAAACCACTGTATAATAGTACACTATACTGGCCTTTAAGATCAGCACTTTTCTTTTTACAGAACAGACTTCATGGCAGATTTCCTCTATACGTATACTGGGACTTTTTCCAACCTATTTCAACAAGAACAACCAACAGGGGCACTTTTACATTTAAATGTACAGTACATTATGGTTATTTATTGTCACATTTCTCTTATTCCCCTAAAGAGGAAAAGTCCAAGGACCATTTAGCTTTCTATACTGTACAAAATGAATGGGATATATTTTCCAGGGATCCAGATATCCATTACGTGCCACTGAAAGAAGTGGCTCAGCTGTGAATGTTTTTTCTAGAAGATGAGGATGAGAAATTATGAGATGTTACTATAAGAAAAGCTTTTAATAGAGCTTCCTTACAAAAATTCTACTGAGAAATTTATAAGCATGGTGTGAATAAATATCAGTCTGCGTGTACAGAAGTAAGAAGGCCGAAATACTTCTGCTTCTTGAATTGCTTTGGCAGTCAGAGACCATTAATGATGTCGACCACCGTAGTAAGTAGTGTCATAAATAACATCTGACTTTTCTCTCATTCTCTGTTTCAACAAAAATATTGGCTTTGGAGAATATCATTCCCATCGGTGTCACTATTATTAGAGGGAGGAGCGATTAACTGTAGTGCTGATGAACAGAATCATTAATGATATGTAGAATATAGTAAAAAAATAATACCCTCCTTTTCCAAGACAAAAATAGTGGGAATCTATACCTACACCAAAATATAAGTGAAATTAAAGGTCTGGAATAATTCAACGCTGTAAAAGCAATGAAAAAATACTTTGCATATCAGCAATGTCAGGCGCCGTGTAAATAAGCGATAACAAAGGCACCAATGTCAGACATTAGCATTCACATGAAAATCACTTCAGGTTTAAATCACAACATAAAAGTCAAATTTAACTTGAGGGCTACATCCTTATCCTTTTGATAAATGCAATAGCAAAACACAAAGGAAAAATATCCTCCAATAAGCATACATTCCCAAGATTCACATACACATTGGGATAAAGTGGTGATATATTTAGAATGGGAGCAAAACCTACTACTATGGCCTAATGACTGCAAGTAGCAGCATACAACATACAGCTGTCCTGTAGGAAAGGCAAATCAGTTAAACAAGCACAGTAATTGCAGGGTTTTCAATCTCAGGATATAAGTTTTATTAAAACAGAACATCATATACAAAAAATTCCTATTAGAAAGGTAGTATGGCACTAGTGAAGGAAGACTGTCTAGGAAAAAAGGGGCAAAATGTTACTTGATTTGCACCTCTCTCCTGCTGAGATGACCATGTCCTTGTCCCCCAGCGTGAGTCCTACAAAGTCCTACAAAAAACCTAGCCTGGGCCTGGCAGGTAACAGGTAAAATACTAAAACCCAAAACAGTTGGTCCATCAAATTTACATTCATGCAGGCCTGGGAGAATTTTGCCTTGAGAGAGGGTGTTAGCCAGATTGTTGCCCAAGACCAAGGGAAGGGGAAGAACATAGTATTTATCACATGCTTGATGACTTATCTCATATGATTCCATGGAAATTCATCATTAAAAGTTTCTTTTAAGTTGTCAGCCACGGATATAAACTTTCTTTGAGCCCAGCCCCCCATCTAATAGATAATGTCTTAAACATGGCCATGCTGACTGCCCACATTGGTAAAGCAGTAAACAAACAAACAAACAAAAAGGAAAAAAATTAGAAATCTAAAGGGGTTCTTGAATGTAAAAAGTGATGTTATATTGCTCATATTTTCTCAGTACAAATAAATAAAATACTAAAATTATAAATACAATTAAAAAAATCAAGTCTCAGACTTCTCAGAGTGTAACTGTCTATGTTGCAAACAGATTTTTTGCTTTATAACTCTTCATTCTTCATTTTTCTATTGCTGGGCCTTTACTCAAGGGAAATCTATCCAAGAATGTAAAGTATTGGTATAACTGTAGTCATCTTAGTAGCTGTATAAATGGAAAATACAGATTAATTAAAGCTAGTGGAAATATAGGGAAAATCAGAGATCCTTTATGGAAGCTAAAAGGAAGAACCTAGAAGAATGCAGAACAAACATACTGCATATTGTAATACAGAAGCTAATAAACCTTTCTGCCGCAACTCTCCCATGGGCAGAATGCTTGGAATTCTTCTCACAGTTGTGAAGATTTGTATACAGTTTTTCTGCTAACTACTTGCAATATTTAATAAAGATTTTTAATTTAAAAATAAATAAATAGTAATGGATTGACGATCTTCTCAAATAAGAGGACAACTTACATTATGGAAGTGAAAAAGTTAATACTCAAGATTCAAGTTACCTGTAAAAATGGAAATACAGTGTGACAGAAAACAGTTACTTTTATTGGTTTTGGTATTACAGAAATTAATTTTCAAAGATGTATATCAGAAGTTAAAGTCACAGTGTTCACCGGTTTACCCTTGGACCTGAGAGCCTACATATACTGTATGGCTTTAGTAAATCCCTCCTTATCCCTGTCCATCAGTACATGCATCAGTTTGATCATCTCCGTAATTATTAAAGGTAAAAAGAAAGTAATTTGAAAAATCTGAGGTGGGAGGGGAAGAAAATATTTTCCTTAACCATTCAGTTGTCTTAAAGTTCTAGAAATATATATGTATACTTGTATTGGGTTTCTGTGGCAAGGTTTTGGTAGCGGAGGGGTGTTTGCAGGGGTGGCTTCTGATGACAAGTTGCTAGAAACTTCCCCTTTGTCTGACAGAGCCAACACCAGCCAGCTCTAAGGCAGACCCACCGCTGGCCAAGGCCGAGCCCATCAGTGATAGTGGTAGCGCCTCTGGGATAACATATTTAAGAAGGGAAAAAAAAGTTGTGGGGCTCAGAAAATGGCAGCCACAGAGAGGAGTGAGAACGTATGAGAGCAACAACCCTGCAGACCCCAAGGTCAGTGAAGAAGGAGGGGGAGGAGGTGCTCCAGGCACCGGAGCAGAGATTCCCCTGCAGCCCGTGAGGAAGACCATGGTGAGGCAGGCTGTCCCCCTGCAGCCCGTGGAGGTCCACGGTGGAGCAGATATCCACCTGCAGCCTGTGGAGGACCCCATGCCAGAGCAGGCGGGTGCCTGAAGGAGGCTGTGACCCCTTGGGAAGCCCACACTGGAGCAGGCTCCTGGCAGGACCTGTGGATCTGTGGAGAGAAGAGCCCACGGAGCAGGTTTTGTGCAGGACTCATGACCCCACAGGAGACCCACGCTGGAGCAGTTTGCTCCTGAAGGACTGCACGCCGTGGAAGGGACCCACGCTGGAGCAGTTCGTGAAGAACTGCAGCCTGTGGGAAGGACCCCACGTTGGAGAAGTTTATGGAGGACTGTCTCCTGTGGGAGGGACCCCACACTGGAGCAGGGGAAGAGTGTGATGAGTCCTGCCCCTGAGGAGGATGGAACGGCTGAGACAACTTGTGATGAACTGACTAACCCCCATTCCCCATTCACCTGTGCTGCTGGTGGGGGGGTAGGTAGAGAATCTGGGAGTGAAGCTGTGCCTGGGAAGAAGGCAGGGGTGGAGGGAAGGTGTTTTGAGATCTGATTTTATTTCTCATTACCCTACTCTGGTTGATTGGCAATAAATTAAGATCATTTTTCCCCAAGTTGAATCTGTTTTGCCCGCGATGGTAAGTGGTTAAGTGATCTCTCCCTGTCCTTATCTTGACTCGGGAGCCCTTTGTTATATTTTCTCTCCCCTGTCCAGCTGAAGGGAGGAGTGATAGAACGGCTTTGGTGGGCACCTGGCTTCCAGCCAGGGTCAACCCATCACAATACTTTTAGTTTTCTATGTGATTATCAACTGAGCAATTCATTCAGATTATTAAAATCTTTAAGTGCTTTGCTGATTTCAAGGTTTACAAAAGAGTGGCTTAAGCTTTTGGTAAATAGGAAATAAATAATCCAAAGTGCCCAGGGAATCTTTTTACATTTAACTGTTACTAACTACTTGAAGGCATATTGTCATCTTGAAATAATTGCACCAGGAAATTAGTGTCTCTGAATTTCACTCAGAGCTGTTACACTTCTCAGGAGTCTTTTCTCAGTCAATATAGTACAGAACTAAAGCTGTCTATGCAGGTAGTCTTCCATTGGAGTTCTTCTGACTTCATCTTCCTCTGATTTCAAGTGCACAACAGTCAAAGGTCAATCACTACTTAAAAGGACTATTGAAGAAATTGATCTAACATGGCCTATACTGTAGTTCCTCAGCAGGTTCTCATAAAGGAAGTAAGGAATAATAATATTTTCATCTTTAAAGAAATACAGAAAATAATGTTAAAACAAATGGAAACTTGAGGTCAGTGTAACAAATGGTGTGAATACTAGAATAAAAAGTATTTGAAAAAAACCTACAAAAAAGAATGTTACAAAATATCTACAAAGTGAGAAGTTGATAACACAACTAAACTCATATGCCATAACTTAATTTTATAAATATTCATTACCATTATAGTTGTGTATTTTTATCATAAATTATAAACTTTGTGAGAGCATTGTGCAGTTTTAAAGGGAACCGTGTAATAGGCTGACACTGATAAACAGAACAGTGTTGCTTCAAATAATGTAATGTTGAAAGTAAAAGCTTTTTAAAATTGAGACTTCCTCACCAAGCTTACTCATGAGAAATTTTTTTTTTTTTTATTATGCTTTTCTTCAATGATACAAAAAATGAACAAGTTCAAAAGTGGAAACTGTATATTGGGGAGGGACATTCATAGCCTTACAAAAAGTTGGCATGGGAAGAGATCAAAATAGCTCAGTAGCAACAGCTAGTTGTTAAAATATTATTGATCACATTCCATATAAAGAATAAAGAAGCAGAAGAGGAACAAGCACAAAGGAAGTAACAATTGATTATTGGTAGTGTTGATTGAGAAAGGGAATCAAAGCAATTTTCCAGCATCATTACTTTTTCTTGAGAGAAGAGAAATCTTATTTGGTCTACGAAGATGACTGAATAATTAAACAGATGACTCCTCAAGTAAAGTTCTTAATATGATTTAAAAAGCCAGAGCTTTCCAAATTAAGTGTAGGGAGACATTAATCACACTTTCCTTTGTATCTCTCACAGGGAGATTTTTTTTTTCTTTGCATCTTCCACATAAAAAATTGAAGAAACAAGTTATCTATGGGAGGACACAAAAAAATTACCAGAAGCACGTTGTTAAAAACCAGGTTAACTTCCTAGCTGTTCTCTGAGTAATACTACAGTAGAATTTGTTCTAAATCTGTTACATGCTGATGAAAGTAGTTGATTGAACCATTCATCTTATGTTGTTTAAATTTATGAGATCTCTTATGGAGATGAGTTTCTGAATTTTCCATTTGCAGGTTTGCTGGCACTGCTAAAGAGAATCCTCATTTCTTTATATTGTTGTTGGATTTAATAGAAGAGGGAAGAAATTAGTGGGGTTAAATTACTAAGAAAATAAAAATGCTTACATTGTACATATATATCAGGAACGTTCCAAGGCAACAGAGAATAAGTGTTATAAAAAATCTTAGTTCAGGAAAAGAAAGAAAGAAAGAAAAAGAAGTAAAAATATCTGGGAAAAATCCTTAGAACAGATTGCCATTCAGCTAAACATATTTTAGAAACCTGAAATACCCTTGCATCTCACAAAAACCTTACAATTCTCTTTCTGCTTGTCTTTTACTCCAAGCCAGTCAAACTAGGTCTAAACTTGACCACTGCTTTTTGAACTCTGGGCTGTGCCAAATCAGCTTTTGGTGCCTGTGCTTGAGTATGGGCTTGATTTTACAAACACAAGAGTCTCAGGCAAACTGTTTCTATATTGCCTAAACAAGTAGAATTCAAATATGAACCCAAAATAGTTTTTCTGCATCAGACAAACATTTGGCTCATTCCACACAACACAAACTGAGAACCAGCATATAGACACTGCAAATGATAAGGGAATTTGGGCTCATCTGTGAATTTGAATCTGGATCCCAGGCCTCCACTTATTTCATCTTGTGTCTTTATTTTCTGCTTTAAATCTTGGACAAACAGAAACAGTGAGAGAGAAGAGGAACATTATGCAGCAAATATCAGAATTGGAGTGCAGCACCTGCTGTAGAATCAAACTAAATAATAGTATGGCGATCTGGTGCCCTATAACTATTAGAATATGCTTTACCATACAATCTTATTTGGCATGTAAAAGCAAAACTGAAGAACCTGAAAACATTTGTCAAAATCTTCAAAGTCAGAAATAGTAGGAAGATAGTAACATTCAGTGTAAAATAAAGCAAATTTTTTTTCAAGTTCTCACTATAGAAAGAAGCTAAAACTGTAGTAAAGAAGCAATTTCATCTTGTAGGGTCAGAAGTCAGACTCTTCCCTTTATCTAGCTCTCTATTAGTTCAAAGTCCTTTGAGATGTTTTTATGCCAGAATTTTATGCCTCCACCCCCAAGTAATTCTGTTAAAAAACATGTAACAAAGGGAAATACTCATTTCTTCCTCTGAGGTCAAGGGTTCGTGCCACAGTGACATAAAAAAAAAAATTAATTTCTGTGTGTCTGCTTATCTCTTACTTGTGACTCCATCTAACCCTCAAATATGAGATATTACAGAAAGTACCAGTCTGCAGTATCAACCTTTGTACACTCTTTTAGACTGTGCTGCAAACTATGTAGTCATTAGTGGAATCTTGAGGACAACTATTTTCATCACTCAGTAAAAAAAACCCAAAGGAAATACTATAGAGAACTTAGTAGTAGAATAGTATAGAGAGAACTTTCGTTTATATAACCTCCTGACTTTGTGTCCAATGTATTGAAATTAAATATAATATATTAAAAATATACATATGATAAATGGAAAACCAGTATTATTTTGTGTCCTACATATATTAATGTTTTCTATATATCAGTTTTTCAAAAGAAAGCCATTTGACATTTTCTTTTTCATAGTTCATTAGTAACAAAAGGTTCTGATATCACCTTGATGTAAATATATTCAGTTCAGGAAAAACCGAAAGTAAATTTTGTTCTTTCTTTCTAACAGCTTAAGCAGACCAACTCTTCTTCCTTTTTACCTTTTTCTTTCTTAAATATGAGGTGTAACATAACAAAAAAGAAATTTTTACACCTGTGCAGATCTGGATGCAGATCCAGTCAATGAAAAAATCACGGACTCTGATGCACTTTTATTAACTAGTCCGTTCTTTTACTGCCTTTCAACCACTGGTACTCAAAAGTTTTATTGTAATGGTTTCTCAGTCTGATGTCTCTGTTCTCTGGTGATCATCTTGTATGTGATACCACAGTCTTATTTACGCAACATAGACTGTTCTCCGCAGCTGCTGGTATTAGCATCTTAATCCTTCTTGGGTGGGGAGAGAATAACTCAGTTCAGCAGCACCATCCTTGTCTTGGACCTTGATAGGTATCTTTGGTGTCATCCCAGACCTATTCTGCATTAAAGAGTTGAGGAAGTCAGTAACTGAACTGTCAGTGAGAGACATCATGTCTGATCAGGCATGTTCAGAGCTTGTATTCTGAAATGACTCTGACTTGGGGAAGGGACACCCCTTCAAATAAAAATGTTCAAATTTTTTCAAATGTAAGAAATGCAATGGGATTTGGAATCCGAAAAGCGGATTTGGCAAAGAGTCAGAAAAGAATGTCACTGCAAGGATATGTCTATTATATAAATATCCTCTTAAATCTCTGTGAATAATCATTGTTCTGCCTGATTTATACCAGGCACCTTATTCTGAGTCTCTTATATTGGAACTGGGTACCCTAGCTGTTGGAAAGAACTACATTCTTGGGGTTTTTTTTCCCTGATTTTTAACAATAATTGAAATTATATAAATAAAAGAGTAGAAAATATTAACAATTGTCATAGGTTCAACCAAAACAGGAAAAAAAATCTTTTGCCATCTAATAAACAAATAAGAAATCTCAGACAGAAAAAAATAAATAATGACAGTATCGGTTCAAAATTAATATTTTTCTTTGTGGGTATGTAATATTTCTGTTTAGATTTTGAATCTGTCTGTGCCTAACATATGCCTATATAGCTGAATATATGAAAAGCTTAGATAAATCTCAGAAGCCTGAGAAATGGCTATGATCTTTTTTTCCTGGGAAATACATCTATAATTTTAACTAAAACACCTAACTGTGATGGAGGACAGAGTGCAAGTTAAGTGAATCATCCTGTTAGGTGTGACTGTTGTATTCTTCAACTCTTCAGGATAGAAATAAAATTTTAAATGTCTTATGTGGTAACATTAGTTGTTAGAAATGTATGGGGATAAAAAGAAAGCAGAAAGACAAGTTTAGGTACAGAATCTAGTAGTTACCAAGAAAGAGAGAGATTGAGGGTTTAAAATTGGTTTAAAAACCTCAGAGCAAAATTTTCTTCCTCTCATTTCATAGCTGTTTATGAGAGAGAATGAAACAAATAATTGGCAAACAGTGAATAAAATGCGAAGTTTCTATCCATTAAAGTTTCTTAACACCATTTGGACTTGAATACATTCAGTAATGTGACTGTGAAAAGATGTTAGGTGAGATGTTGTGAAAATTTCCCTCTTCTAATTTACTCATAGGAATACACAGTAGTAGAGAACTTTTTCTGCATCTATGTAAGACATAAGAGAGTAAAGAATTCTGTATCACATACACATAATACATTTCAGGAACATTTCCTTTTTCTTTCCTGGTAGGAAGAAAATGAAAGAGGAGAAGAGAATGAAGGAAGATGAAAGAAACAGAATAATTTCTATTGTAATGCAGAAAAATTACTATATTTAAAGGACTCGGTATCTTTCCTGACGTTATTCCATATTCCTCTCCTTCCGTATTTTCTCTCCTAATAATGGTTCTGAGTACAGGTGCTGAAATAGCAAACACTGGTTAGAAATGCTACCCCTCCAGGAGGTTTAGTTC
>VYZV01017800.1:16636-37495 GCA_013401275.1 Pandion haliaetus
AAACACAATTAGAAATTTGTGCAACAGTCTGGCTGTTCCTCTGTGCCCCATTTGTAAGAAGGGGACAGCAGCGTTGTCCTAATTCCCAGATGAGTTAAGAAAGTACACCAGTTAGAGACTGTGGGTGCTCAGAGTCTGGGGTAGTGGAAGAGCCCATTGAGTCCCAGAAGACCCAGGGAAGGAATCCCTGATCCAGTTTGCTGTAGACTGCCCAGGGATCAAACCAAAAGCAGAAGGAGATAAAATATTCGTGCTGATACTATCACCTTGACTTCCTGAGAAGTTGACTGGTGCAGTATCAGCCATTCCTGGTTATGTAACATCGTTTGTGACCTCAGATTCACCTGGTCCCTATGATCCCTTTTATGCTATTTATTTGCAGTAGAACATTCCAGCCATCACTCCAGGAAGAAAGGACAGTCAGAGCAGATCACGTACCCAGTGACCCTGAAACTAAAAGGTAACTAACTATTCATCCTTTTACAGCGGTTACCTTTTCGCTGTCAGCAGAGTAGGATTTTTATAACAAATCCTACATCAAGTTGCTGAGATAGGCTAGCAAGTGGGTAGTTTCTGCTTCCACCAAAGGAACAACTATTGCTTTCATAATGTCTTAGACGTGACATTATTCCTTCAAAATCAAGCCTTTGTTGGAAATTACTGTTTTTAGAAGTGATCTAAGACTGCCTTCTTCAAGCTTGATGGTATATATTTGGCAGCACTTCAGGTATAAGAAGTACTGCCATTTCTTCCTGTCTGGTCTTTTTTGTGTGTGTCTCACTAGGCAATGGAGGCATAGAAAAAAAATTTCAAATAGGAAGCATTTTTATAAAATCACAAGTGTTGGTGGCTAGTTGGTGCCTATTCCAGGGCACATGACGTTCCTGGAAACATGTTCTAACACATTTTTGTATCATCCCTTTTTGGTGGCTGATAAAATTAATTTGTATCTTTGAAAAATCCCTTCACTTGGACTCCTTGGGTGTTGTGGAGCTTTTTGTGTTTTGAAAATCAGGGTATTAGTTTAGGTTCCTAAACGATACTCTAACATTAGATATCCATTTATTAAAAATCCCCAAACTCTTCATCATGAGCTTCATGTGTGATGCATGTCTCACAGTCCTGCAAGTCAATAAGCAAGCCAGTCTGTTTTGTAGAGGACTAGTAATAGTACCTGCACACTATACAGCTGTGCAAGAGCGCTCTTTGATCTACTTGTGCAGAGATAAGACCCTTTTAAGAGGATGTGTTTACCTTAGAAGCTCTCTTTGATGGGTTCTCTCATTTATGAGAGTTGATCTCTGTGTCTGCTAAATTCAGTGAACAAACACCGTATCAGCTTTTTAGCATGAGGCTTTGGCATGCTATACCCTTACACATTGCAAAAACTTTTGTACTAAACGTGACAAGGCAGCAGTCAGGCAGTCTGATTCACAAATACAGTGAATTTTGTATGCCATGCAGTGCAGTTTGGGCTTATGAGGCTCTTTCAGCTTTGTCCTTAGATCAAGGCTATAAATCTGGTGAGTACATGGGCACCTAAGATATGCAAAAATAGAGAACAAATTCTTCACTGCCCCACCCTTTAATATCAAGAACATTCTCATTGACTTCAACAAGCCAGCAATCACCCTATGTCAATACAGTGTAGATACTCTTTTCTCTATCCATGTCATTCAGTGTCACCCCATCAATGTTGTGGTCCTGCACTTGGCATCATCTGCATCTTACTCTGTCTACTACCACATTATTAGTTCTGAAGGGAAGCTTAAAGTCCCTGTTCTTCTTTTTACATGAGGGTAACTTATGGTAGGGATTCAGTGATGTGCTGGTCATGGTTCTGTGCAGTCACAAGAGGATGTACATGCCCCAGGGCTGGGAATAGTCTTTATAAAGCCTGAGGCTCTGCTTAAAATTGGCATATCTATGTGGGTTTCAACAACACAGTGACTCTCACCTATTTCCCAGCTACAGCTAGTGAAACCATGACGAGGTATGCACTGATACAGCACCCTCCACAGAACAACCTGGGGTCTGAATGTTAAAAGCAGATTGGTTTTCACAAGAAAATGATGCACCATTTCCTTTTTTTCCTCCCAGACTTTCTGCTAGCCCCCACACTTCACTACTACCTGAATTTCCCAAGAAATTCACACTGCAGACACAGTTATATCATTAAGAGGCTCCTGGAAGTGATAAGAAAATGACACTGCACTTAAACTTACCAATTTCTGAGACTCTCCTTGGATAGTAATACTTCTTGTATTGAGCCATGAGATTCATACCAAGGTTGACATTGCTGCCTTGGATGCTGACATTACAATTGTGTGTCAAACATTGCCTTATCACACAGGCATATTTTTATCCTTTTTTAGGATATTTGAATGGAAGTTACTATTTGATCATCATGGATTAACCTTTAAAGGGGCTCTTGAAGGATCTGGCAATTTCATAGAGGTGCTATGAAGTGTGTGGGACTCTTTCACCTCCTGCCAATGAACCAGAACAAATTAAGCCCCCTGGTCTAGCAGGTCATGACAGATACATTGGCCCATCTAGGCAAGGCCAAGCGCGGTCTATTGTCAATGCAGGCAATGTGCATGGTGAATGCTCTGAAACACTGACAGTGAGAGGAGTCCTTGCACTAAGATGTTGACATCTTGTGTTAGAGTGAGTAATGTGCTGGGATGTGTGCCAGCCTCCAAGACCTTCACGGGATGGCTGCAGCATAAGCAATTTCAGTGTCAGTTAATTACACTTGAAGACACTGTGGTCATTGGGGTATCTAAATACAGAATAGATGGAGATATGGAGTGATGCCTCAGGACTTGATGACTTTAGTGTGAGGGAATCAATGAAGGGCTTTGAAGTCTTTTCTTGTTTTCTTTGCAGATATTTCTCTTTCATCTCATGCTGGTGCTATTTCAACAGATATTGGGTTTTTGTTTAATGTTAAAACCCGGGGATTCAGTTGTCACATATAACAAGAAATGCTGGGATGCAGTTCTTAGCATCTAACATTATAGGAAAGTTATGGCTGACCTGCACCACTTTATTCTCCTAACCACCTCTGCAGCTACCTTATGTAACAACTTAACACTTATGTACCGCAGAAATGGCTCACTTTATCATGTCTGTACTTACCTTCATCTCCTTAAATACAGCAGCTACCCCACAGATGATGATTCCAGTGCCTACTCAGTGTAAAGAAAAGAAAGGGAAGACACTGGGATCAGGGGTGCTGCCTATCTCATTTTATGGCCTGCTAGATGACCCTTTGCATCTCTGGGTCTAAGTTTTCTCTTCTCTGTGAAAGGCTGTAACTTTTTAAGGTACTTTGGGATCTGCAGAGGAAAAGCTCTGTAGGTGCGTTAATACAAATAATTCTTTCTTGTGCTTCCTGTGGCAGTCTCCCAGCAGCTGTGACCTGGCTTGTCCAAGATCCCCTGCAGAATTTCTCCAGAACCTTTTCTGCCAGCAGTGTGGGCAGCTGAGAATAGTAAATTAATATTTGTTCAAAGATTTTGGGGGGCATAAAGTATATTTTTCGTGCCAGTGTAAGTATGGTATAGTTCTCATAAAGCTCTTGCTGTAAAAAAGCACTTAAAATAGCTATCCCTGCAAGCTGTTCACCTCAGCTGGCAGCCTTTTTCACACAAGAGGATGTACTGTGGATGCTCTTCTCTGTTACTACATCCCAACAGAACTTTTTTGTGCCTTTCTGTCCCAGGTAGAGAAGGCTGGATGACTTTGTCCTGCTGCCATTGGCCTGTCCTGCTTACACAAGGGAGTTTCATTGGTGAAGGCCTTACAGCCATCCTCAGTGCTCAGGGAAAGAGCCACCCATGGGTTATCTGCTGGCTGTTTGCCAGTGCCAGCATCTCATCCATCTGTATGGGCTCATATGTGGCAGAGGCTGCAGCTGTGTTTTCTCATCATAGCAGACACAAAATAATGAGTCACTTTACAGGGCCTTCCAGTCAAAACTGTGTGTACCTTAATTGCTCTCTTTTTTCTTTCAGTGGATTTTACCAAATATACATGAATCAGTGAAGCGTATAAATGTAAGCAAATAATGCCAGTTTTTTTTCTTTAAGCATATTCTACTTCATATCTTTGCTAGAGGTAATGTTCTAGACCGTTTTATTTATTTCTGCAGGAAGTAGAGTCTGCCTTGCTTACAGAATACACCTTGACATTAGCAGTAAGGTCAATCTACATGCTTTTTGTTGAACAGCTAGTCTGATGTATGTTTGTTATTCACCTTGCAACATAAAACAAAGGAGGTCAGGGAATGCAAGCACATTAGTTCCGTTCCCTTCTAAATACTGTCAGATACAATTCATTGCCGTTCCTGGTAGCATTACTGAAATGCCTTCATACAAAATACCGATATCGAACCCAGTGGATTTCATGGAGTCTCTGCTTAGTGTCTCTTGTGAGAATCATTACTTTGGGGTACTTTGCACGAGTATTTTGCAGTATTTCTTAAAATCTGCCCTGTAACTTAATTCCCCAGCTGGAGAGTATTTCATGTCCAGCTCTTCCCTGGCTTCTTTTTGGGCTGTTGTCTCCTGGAAGTGTAACTCTTTGGTGGTTCGGGGATCAAAATGTGATATCTGATACAGCAGTATTGTATGCATCGTGATGATCCTAAGAAACCAGACTTTAAACTGCCCTGTGTAAGCTGGGCAGTGGTAGGCTGTACTGGCTGGAGCACATGCCCCACATTCACAGCCAGCTTCGTGCAGTGACTTGTGGTGACACAGCCAGGAAGAAAGGAACACGCAGAGTCTGGGCTTAGAAGAAGAAACAGCATTTCTTAGACCTGGAGAGAAAATTCCAGCACTGTTTAGCAGCCATGTCCCTTCTGCCAACACTTTTGCAGGAAGAACCATCCCATCCCTGAAGGAACTGTGTATGTTATTTTCTTTTTCCCTGTTTTTAGTCTACCCACTTCAGTCATGTCATTTTCCCTGTGCAAACCTCTCAGCAGTTCCCCAGCTGCTCGCACCATTCTCCATGGGTCTGCAACCATTACACAGTAATTTATGAACAAAGCTGCTGCTCGGGAGGTGTAAGGGATCTTCTGCTGCTGCACCTCTAAGCCCTAGTGACCTTTATGGCAGTTGATTGCCCTCCCAATTATTTGTATTATTTTAAGTGGACTTGGGCCCAGACTCAACAACCAATTTAATCTCCAAAGTTCCTTCTGAAATTAATGGTCTACAACATTCGTATTGACTTTAGTGGGATTTATCTCTTGTGATTCATTCATTGCTCTTTTCTGGATCCATACCTTTTCCATTCTATCCAACGTGTATAGGGAACGAGCACAGCTCTGCCATCTCTGCTTGTTGCACAGTGCTCTTTGCACACCCTTCAGATTGTTAAATTCCATTATATTTGTGAAAGAGTGTTAATAGCTAGGATTCTGCTCAGGGCCTAGCTTTGAAGGCATATAGGACAGCATTCAGACTGCATGCACTGGGGGGGCTGCCAGACACTGATTTCTTATGTGGCAGCTTCCCTGGATAAGCCTCCATCACCTGCTGTCCCCATCGCAATGTGAAACACTAGTCACTGGGAGGACTAACTTCTGGGTGGCCTGGATAGAGCCCTTACATATTTGTCCTCACTCTTAAGGTATTTCCAGCTTTTACACCCAGATGTGAAGATAGAAATAACTGGCACTGAAGGTTTGCAGTTTGCTTTGGAGGGCTGTAGATCTTCAATGAATGAGCCTTGTTAATCTTGGGGAAGCAGGTGCCACTATTGGCTTGTATGTTTTTGCCCCACTACCTTGTACACCACTGTCAAGACATGGGAATTGATCTGCGTTTGTGTGCCCTAATGTGCAGATGGGTTTCAAAGGAGCTGAGATTCTCATTATACGTATATTTTCACAGGTAGGTTTAATCTGATTTCCTTTGCTGCTGCTTCCCTTTTAAGCTGTGCGTGTACAGTGAATCATAATGCCAACAAAATCCAGACCTTTCGTTGTATGAAAGTTGAGCCAAGTGCTGCTGGCTGCTGTATCCATCAATGGGTTTTCTGAGAGCATAGTCAATTATGATATCAGGCAAAAGGAATAAGAGGAACTTGTTTTACACCAGCGTTTCTCTTACAGCATCCACCCCAGTGTGTGTTTACTTTAAGTGCATCTTGACATTGCACCCTGGCATGTTCAGTTATTTTCCTTGCCCCAACACAACGCCTCAGCATGCTCCAGAGTAGACTGTGATAGGAAAGATATCTAATACTCTCTTTTCTGAGTGCTGTGAACCTTCTTGAACTATTAGTCCTACAGTGAGGGTATGGCACATATTTTCTGTCTGCAATTTACCTAGCTTTTTCCTTAGCTCTAGCACATTTTCTTCCTTTACTCTGCCTGAGACGCAGCAGAGGACCCTGACCAGCCCCTCAAAGGGCAACACCCTCCCCAGTGTTGCAGTTTGATTTTATTGGCATTTTCCCCTTGTCCAAAGGATTTTCCTGCTCCCATGTTTCTGCTGAAAAACCAGGTGGTATTTATCACTCTTCCAATCATGGCAAGTTTTCAGTATCTCCCCCTGTTTGCTTCCTTGCAGTTTTGCAGTGTTTAACCTATTAATTACATCTTTCGCTTTTTTTGTTTGTGCCATGATATCACCGGATCTAACAATGGCTGTTAAAGTCATTTTCCAAATTGGTAGTTTGTCACGGCATTAGCCTCTCATGCCTTAGAACATGTGCCTTGTGTCAAAAGCGCCCTTTCTGTCCCTCTGCAGGGATTTCTTTTTTTCTGCCAATGCCAAGATCTTTCCCTGTTTAGCCTGGGAGCAGAAAATTGCAAAACCCATCAGTGTATTCTTAGGAGATAGCAGGCATATCAACACAGTGAGGTGCAGACAATGACGTGCCTGCCCCAACCATGCCTGAAGCCTGCCAGACATGCACCAGTTCCAGTCAATCCTGCATTACACAGGGCTGAGCTCAAGCTAATGTCACCTCTTGGCTCAGACTGGCTCTAAGTTCAAAGTTTGCCCTGATTTGGGTAGGATGCTGCGCCCAGTGACCTCCAAATTATTCCATGATTCATTGCCACACTTACATGGCTGCATGACTCCCAGGCAGAAGGTGGCTTGTGTACATGCTCAGATCATTATCTGAGCATGGGTAGTCTCTCAAAAGAAGGTTCAAAAAAATCACCCAGGCAATTCCTGTCTGATCCAGAGATGTGTCAGGGGAATGACTGTGAATTCCCTGGAAGCCTGAGTTTAAAGCCTAAATACTTTCATTTGCTTTTCCTGTGAAACCGTTTATAAAATGGGTTTTATACTATTTCTTATATTCCCCTGCTTGTATCACCAATACTGGTATACAAGCAGTATCTTTAGTCTTGTGTAACAGGGTTCATGCTAGGAGAGTAGTATTGGTATAGCTTATGATAATTAAAGTGTTACAACTTTTGTATGCAGGCAAGGTTCAGGTTGATAACACTCACTGAAGGTAATGCTGTGTTTAATGCACTAGCATTTCTGTACTAGAGGGCCAGGGTAGATGTGTTTGCCATTATCCAGTTCAATTAATGAGGGCTTTTCTACTTAAAATAACAAATCGCATACACATTTACCATCACCACAAGGCACCCCCCCTCATTCATGCCCAGAGAAGGGGGCTGAGGAACATGAGAGGAGATCAAAGCTATCTTAGTTAGCCTTGTTCCCTTAAGGGCTCTCTGTTTCTCATGCTCCAAAGTCCAAAATTATCTCATTACACACCATAGACCCATATAGCTTTGCAATTTACTTTTAGTACCTTGCCCTCTATTGGTCTGTGAACTTATTTATATCTGAACCAATTTTATTTGTCGTCTTTTATATTAATGTCATATTTAAAAGCTTCTCGTGGTGCTTGGCCTGCAAATGGATACTTTAAATCAAGCTGAGGTAAATCTCTCTATAAGAACAGTTGCTCTGGAAAGGGCGCATTTATATTAGATTATATTCAAACTGTGCTGAAGCAGTGGAATCGAACCAAGAGGGAAAGATTATTTTTATTGCCTGTTTCTCCTATAAGTGGCAAATCATTTCATCTGGCTCATTTTTTTTTATTGGTACTTTCACTTCTGCCTCAATTGCCTTGCAGAATTGCTGTGATTTGGAGACTGACAATTTTACACAGATGGGTGTCTTTCTGGTAAGGTGTCTTTCACCTCTTGCAAAAAGAGTGTGCTGCTGTTATGTTTGGAATAAGACTGCTAGGTGACATGTTTTAGGTTTGTTAAGAACTGTAAACCAGTTTTCAAACAAGAGCACTGATTAGCTGTTACAGGTCTAATTGAACACTGATTAGCTGGTACAGGTCTAATTTGACAGATCGCTAGCATGACTGACTGCTGGTTTAGAATTAACAAGTCAGGTTCAGTGGGTAATACCTGTTAGGCAAGGTAAGGCTTTCAGAAAACAAAGTCATACACCTTGTGTATATCACATGTAGGATTGTCATTTACATGGCTGTGGAGAAGACAGTAAACATTACTGACAGGGTGACAACGACTTCATACCTATTGTGGTATAAATGATTGCAACTAGTATACATTGTTCACATTAGGAGTAAGCATTAACTTTTGCTTTCACTACTGTTTCTTCAGAAACAGACACTTGATTTATGCAAGTAAAGTATGGACAAGATCCAAAAATACCAAATCCTTACCTTTTTTAGCTGAGTGTATAATCCTACACCTAATACTATTTTAGCCTCTGTGTCTTGTTTCCATTAGCATCCCCATACAAGGAGGTGGATCTGTGGAAAAAAAAAAACCAGTACCAGCAGACTCTGAATGAGACTCTTTATGTTTTTAGTCTTTGCTGGATTTTCTATAATGTAATCTCCTTTTCCAGTGCAACTAGCTAAGAAAAGCTAGATATCTTGGTATCACTAACAGTCAACAAGGAGTCAGGAGCTGAACAAAAATAAGTGTATGCCCAACTATTGATTCCTTGACTAGAGCTGAAGTCACTCAGAAGCCTGCTGTACTTCACATTGGGAAAAACCACTTCTGATTGATTGATAGAAAGTTTAAAAAAAACCATGAGACAACACTTTCTCAGAAATTCATTTTGGTTACCCTTGTTGTCTGTTTGATTTTGAAATGTTTATTTAATTTTCAAATGAATGGTTGTATCTTCTTTAGGGGTAGCTGAATTCATTATACTTGTATAATTTAGCCAGTAAAATCCCATTAATATATGTTAATACTATTTGCACACATATGTATCAACATATATATTTATACATTCTTTAGATGCATATTTACCATATATATCACTAATTATTTTATTGAAAAATATATACTAGAAAGTTAAATGTTCATGGCACAGAAGTTATAACGTGGGTTTCCACAGACAACAGGAACATGTATTCATCTAAAAGGGAAACAGGATCTGCAATGCATTAAAGGAATGGGGTTTGACCTGATATATATATGTGGATATTTATGTAAGATGTGATGTCAATAAAGTTGATTTTGATCTCTCAAGCAGTGTCACATTAGTCAAGAATACAGCCCTTTGCTTTCAAACATCATTAAAAAATTGTAAACACATTTAAACTTGTTAATACTTAACGTTGATATTGTAGTATTACTTTATATAAAAATAAAAAATCAACTACACAAGCAGCAGGTGATGCGTCAGGGCATGGTACAGGTCAGACCTGCCCCGCTCCGAGATCATGGTGGCGTTGGTATGGGGCAGACAGAGGATGGAGGAAACCCTGTGCCAAGGCAGCACTGGTCAGCGGGATGCTGCACAGCATGTTTTAGGCTGTGTCATTGTTGTTCTCTCATTTTCCAAGGTGCAGTGAGGAGCTTTGTGTCCTTGCCATATCCTCTAAGCCAAAAAGATATCAAGTGTTAGAGTGTCTGTTCTCTGGGGATGTTCGCTAATAAAGCACTCTCCAGCTGGCTGCCAATGACTGATTTTTAAAAATAACCGAAACATAGGAGGTTACAGAATCCATTAACCCCAGGATGTGTTATTATCCCTAGAACAACAAACATTTTTATGAGCTAAATTACAGCTTCGACAACAATATATTTTAGAAAATAATTAATTGGGCCCTGAAAGTCATGAAGCTGGCTTAGAAGTCATAGATTTTTTTTTCTCAGCAGGTCTTAGATTTTTTTTTATATTCTTCTGATGTCTAATTTTTGACACTTTTAAGTTTTCAAAAAGTACTAGATTTTTTTTTCACCCTAGTGAAACATGGCTCCAGAGCTGGGGCTTTAAGGAAGCCAGTAAATATTGAAAGATGAAAACATGCCACAGTCTTCTAAATCCTGATTTAATTATTAAGACAGTATAAATTAAATGTAAGTTTCTGCCCAGGCAGCCGAGAAGGCCAACGGCATCCTGGCCTGTATCAGAAACAGCGTGGCCAGCAGGAGCAGGGAAGTGATCGTCCCCCTGTACTCAGCACTGGTGAGACCACACCTCGAGTACTGTGTTCAGTTTTGGGCCCCTCACTACAGGAAAGACATTGACGTGCTGGAGTGTGTCCAGAGAAGGGCAACAAACCTAGTGAAGGGCCTGGAGCTCAAGTCTTATGAGGAGCGGCTGAGGGAACTGCGGTTGTTTAGCCTGGAGAAAAGGAGGCTGAGGGGAGATCTTATCACTGTCTACAACTACCTGAAAGGAGGTTGTAGTGAGGTGGGTGCTGGTCTCTTCGGTCAGGTGGCTGGTGATAGGACGAGAGGAACTGGACTCAAGTTGCAGCAGGGGAGGTTTAGATTGGATATTAGGAAAAATTTCTTTACTGAAAGGGTTGTTAGGCATTGGAAGAGGCTGCCCAGGGAAGTGGTGGAGTCACCATCCCTGGAGGGCTTCAAAAAATGTGTAGACAAGGCACTTCAGGACATGGTTTAGTGGGCATGGTTGATGGTTGGACTCGGTGATCTTAAAGGTCTTTTCCAACCTAAATGATTCTATGATTCTGATACAGACACAGCATCTAAGAAAACTGCAAGATTACAGTCCCCTGAGCATAATCAGAAGATGCTTTGTTTGGATGCTTCATCCTCTTTCACCGCTGAAAGCGCTGTCCAGAAGATGAAACTTTTACATTCTGGCAGAGTCAATGACAAGGCAACATGTGCTGGTACATCTCATCTAGCAGACATCTGTCACCTTGACTGACCAACCATTCTGGTTCTCTCAGACTGCCACAGCTTTAAAAGGGAAACTGGGACTGGTGCCATTTAAATTACAGACTCTGAAACCTTCATCCTGGTGTTGCACTCTGCAGCAATGGCACTGAATGTGCATCACAGGCCAGGCGTGCCGTCAGCCATGTGCGGCGGCTGTGGAGAGGTGGTTCCTTTTGTCCGCATGGGAAATACCTACAGCTAGCAGCTGATCTCCATAAGACTTTCCAGCACCTCATGATTTTGCTGAAATCTAAAGCTGCCAGTTTTTAGGGGCTTTCTCTTAGTACCCAGGACTTCAGTCATGCTTTCATAACTAAGCCTAATACACCTTCATGGCTGACAAGGGCTAAAAATTGTTTATCAGCTTTAAGTTAGGTGATTTACCACATCAACACTGCAGTTGTTATCTTGTGTTTGAGGTCACGGTCTCTAAATCTGGAAAAAATATGTGATACTGCTATAGAGCCCTAACATTCAAAGTGGCATTGTTCACAACAAACAGCAAGTGTTACCTTCATTTCTGGCTTCAGGGATGGCCAGGAATCCAGCAGGCTTACAGGAAGATTTTCAGCTGTGCTGTGATAACCAGCCCAGGTACAATTTAATTTTTAATGCACCTTTACCTCACCCATGAGGAGTGATGTCCATTCAGTAGAATGGGTGCATGTTTTCTCTGGAGCTATGTAATGAAGCCTGGTTTTACTCCTCCTCTTCTTGCAGGAATGCGGACTCACTCTTGCAGTTGTGGTCCAGGTGGAATATCCCAGCCCACAGATGGCTAGACAGGTATGACACTGGCTTCTGCACACTCCGGTTAATGTGCTCTGTGCCTGAAAGATGAAATGCTGCTGCTGGAAAATAAATAACATTCATCATCATCATCATCTTTTTTGAAGGATTAACTTGCTATGGGTATGTCTGTCTGTCCCTGGAAGTTTGGCTGGCTTGAAATTTAACTCGGAGGCGTTGTAATTAAACCTTGACATTTGAATTAATTAATGAGTAAGCTTTACATTTTAGCATAGTCTCAAAGGAACAGCAGGGTGCTGACAGAAATTAAATAACTTTGTTAATTTAAAAGTGTCAACATTTCTGTAAGCATGTGGTTGATACTGCTGGGAACAAGCTCTTCAGAAATAGCACTGTAGCCCCAGTAATCTAAATCTTGGCACTTCTCTAAGGAGGGATTGAAGAGGGGAGTCTCACTGCAGGAAACTGAGGGCAGGAGTTAGTATTCCCCATCAGGGAATACATCTTGCATCACCAGCTCTGCTCCTTCACCCCAAAATCTTGGGAAGGTCCAGGAAGCCCAAGCTGTCAGCATCTCCAGGAGCTGTCTAGGAAGGAGGCAGATTCCAAACCACTGCTTAATATTTCAGCTGGAAACTGGATCTTATTTACATCTATAAATAGCCAGAATATGTTTCTTTCCATCAGTGCCTCTGGGAGGCTGTTCATTGTCACATGCAGATTCATAAAGGTAAAGAATAATCATGTGGTTTTGCCCAAAAGTTTCCAGGAGAGCAACACGGTCACCTGTCATGCAGTGACAGACAGCGAGGGGTACACAGGTCAGGATTGCTGCCATTTTACTGCTTGAGCAGTGTTGAAAAGGCAGCAGTGTAAATACCAAGCCTTTTAAGTGAAGAGGTCAGGACTGGCAGCATCTGTGATACTCTTATGATGACTCCCCCCCTACAAAGTCACAAGCATTTTGTGGAGGACCCTTGTGTCAATCTCTTGGAGATAAGAGCTTGTGCTGAGCTTAAAAAAGTAGTTCATAAAATCAGGCTCCTGATGCCAATAAATTTGAAGCCAAATAAATGGCCTCAGATGTTTTCATGGCATCCAGTAAGTACTCAGCAATCATGAAAACCAGAAGCAAGTTGCTTGTTTTCAGGGCCCTTGGTATGGACAGAGAGCCTAACTTAAGTTCTTCTTCTTTTTAAGTTCTTCTCCTGTATTAATAGATTTCTGATTGTGCAGAGTAAAAGATGCAAAGGAGGGCTTAAAACAGATGCTGTATTTAAGCACACGGGTCTGGGCAGCATGTGAAGGTTTAGACTTCATTTCAGGCAGCAGTTCAGAGCAGCCTCCTCCCTAGCTCCATCACTCAGTGCCGACGTCTTAGAAATGAACTGTGTTTCCACAAGTCACCTAAGCTGTTGTGCAAGATGCTCCCCTCACTTATTTGTGTGTGCATTTAGAGCAACTCCTTTGGCTTTCGTGGGCTGATTGATATAAACCACATTATCTTGCTCTGTGCAATTAATCTGGATGTTAATGACTAGCAGTGCACTGGGAACAATTTATCAAGCTTCTTCCCATTTTTCTATGCTGTGTAAACAGACACGTCTACAAGCCCTTACTGCATCACAGTTATGACAAATGACAGGCCTGGCTGGCTGCGTTCCTTCTCTCTGCATGTTTCGCAAGGTAGGTCACAATAGAAGCCATCACGGTCATGGCCATGACCTCTCGTTCACATAAACTCATAGCTTTATGTGAGGCAGCTAAGATTTTGAGTTTTGGTCTAGTTGCCTACAGATCCCAACCTAAGTTGTGTGCCATGTGCTGAGACCGCCATCTAGACCAAAGGAATGAGGTTTGGGGTTGCGAGTTAGCTAGCAAATGGTTTTAAATACTGATGTGAGTTCTAGTGAGAGGAGTCACACTGAAAAATAACACTCGAGCTTCATGGACTGATAAGATTAGCACTCCAGCATGCTTGTATTAGCAGTGCTGAGCAGCCAGGTCCCAGTTCTTGACCTTCTGCCCATGCTGACAATCTGCTAGCTTGGGTTCAAAGTAAGCTTTGGATTAAGCTAGAAATGTCAACAGTTAGAGGAGAGACCTTTAGCTGACCTTTGAAGAAAATTTTTAGTTTCCCAGGACCTAGGAAATAGTGGCTGGGTAAGAGCGTGGGGTCAGTATGCCTGGAGGAAAGTGGCACTGCAGCAATTCAGCAAATCTGAATAGGCTGTGCCAGACTCTGCCTCCCACTGCAAAGGATCCAGTACCCAACGGGCAGAGTTGTTCGTAAAAGTATCTGTGCACTGCATCTTGGCCCTGGCCCTGGCTTTCTGTCACAGGTCATTAAGTATGACCCTGTTCTGCAGTGCAAGCCATTGCATTAGTCACTGGATGCTCTATCAGTCATTTGTGTCTTCGGGCATCCTGCAGCTTTACAGGTGATAGAACAGCCCAGTTCCCACAGGGATTAGGGATATGTCACACAGAAAATTTAGGGAGCTCTCATATCCTCACATTGATGGGGCAGGATAGCTGGATGTAGGCAGGGATGAAGGCAGAAACTGGAAGAGCCATTGGTCTTCATGGCATCTCCTCCTCCTAGGACAGAATTTGTAGCCCAGATTACACCATCATTTAAACCAAGAACATTGCTTTGTGACTTCCAGCTATTGCTCTGGGGAAGCCCCGGGAAGCCAGTGGTGCCCCAATCCAAGGCAGGGACTGGAGTGTTAAGGAGACTTTGTATACTCCTGATCCTTGCTGTTTAGAGCAAACTGATGGGACCATCAGAAAAACAGATGAACAAAGCCAAAAAATCATAGTGAGGACAGGCGTCCTGGCTGGCCAGCTCAGTTTTGCTTCACTCAGTGGGAACAGTGCCATAAACCAGTGACCTGGCAGAAGCTGTGTATATCAAGGCTTTCTTTCCCCTTTTGAATTCCTTTTAACTTAAGTTTCACTCCAATATGAAGAAAACCTGTCAATGAAGTCCCACTAGTATTGGATCCTTCATGCTCGTTCAACTACACCTCACCTGCTATTGTACAGAACCAATACAAGACATGATCACACAGGACAGTGCATGTCAGACTCTTGATCTGGCCTTTTCCAGTATCTCATTGCCATCTCACTGAGGATGTTCCCTTTTGGGACGTTTACTGCTATGCTATCTCAGGTATGGGAAGATTAACATTAAAATGAGGAATCTGCCAGCAAACATAAATCTATCAGGGCACTGATCACAGAGCTCTTGCTACTGTTATTTTAAAGATATTTAACAATTAAAGCACAAAGGTTGTAATTTTAGGCTGGTAGTTAAAATTATCGATTTTAATTTTCTGACATGAATAAAAAAGGCAAGACTGTGACGGATTGGTTTCAAGATGGAGTGCTCCCTGGCAGTGTAATTCCTGCTGTGTTGCGAAGAGCATCCTTCATTTCTTTCACAAAAACCAGCCAAGCATCCAGCATCCCTTGTTTGTAAATCCATCAGGAAGGCACCTCCTCATTCTCCTCATTATGGTTGAGAAACCATAAATCAGATCTTTGAGCCATTTGTACCTGAACTTCCAGTCTCAGTGAATGAGACCAGAGCCGGAAGCGTTTCATAACCAGCCCAGTGAGGGTGGACTAGGTCACCCGATCTGCAATGAGCCTGCCACTAATTTGAAAGCTTTTGAGCATCGTCTGGGGGCAGATTTCCTCAGTGTAATGATCTGTCAAACAGCAATGATTTCTGAGTGCAAAACCTGTGGCCATCTGTAATCCTTCCCATCTAATCTCTTGCAGCCTTTAAAAATAATTTCAAACTCTTTCCATTCCCACAATGCCTGTAAATTCGGTAGCTCTTGGCTCTGTGGGAAGGGAAAGACCCTTTCTTTCTTCTTTCTGTGCTAGCCTGGTAAGATTTTAGCATTAATGGGGGTTTTAATTGTTTTATTATGAAGCACACAGACAGAGCCTTTTGGCAAGGGCACCCTTTAGAAATAGAGTCATCATCCTTATAATAGAAAAGCTAATTCAGTATGGATCTGTCCTCCAGTTAAAGGCATGCACATCCCTTAGGGAACTGTATTACCGACTGACCAGACTTCTGCTAGTAACTGCTGTTTGCTTTTCCTGACCAATCCCACTGTCCTGCCTGCGGAAATGGCTTTTTGATGGCTGCTACAGTAACATGCTCATGTGGGATCAGCCTAGTCCTGGGCCCTCCTTTAACAGTGCTGCTGTACTTCCAGGACTACTACATCATCCACTGCTAGAAGGACTCAGCTTGGAGACTGTTTGTCCTCTGACCTGCCCACAACCTAGTTGCTCTCTACTTTCTGCCTTCCTTTCTACACAAAACATAGCTGGCAATACACCCCCAGGTTTGAAGTACCCTTATCCTTAGTATCAAAGAATCTACCAAAGCTATAAAACTCCTATCTGGCTACAGAGAAAAAAATAAAGAATTGCAGATTGGTGTCTGTCCATAGTGAAGGTAAGGGAGTGGAGCAGAGTTGTGAGAGCTGCAAGGATCTGTGTCTTGGTAACTTCTCATGTGTAGGTGGCTGAATGGTGGCTGATGATACCCAATCTGGCATAACGTCTCCCAGTGAAATATTAGCCCACTGACATGTGTAAGCAAATCTGAGCCAGCAAGATGGGTTTATCCTGGATCATCTCTTTGCACCATTGTTATAACATTGAACAAAGGCCTCCTCAGACACTTGGCTTTCTTAATACCTTCCCTCTCTTTTTATTTGCTGTCCTCTGTTCTTATTGGGAGGGAGGGATTTCATGTGGGACGGGACTGGAAGGAATTTTAAGGGTCCATTGATTCCAGTGTCCTTCAAAAGGTATTGAGCCAATTCACAAAATGTCTCTTGGGTCCCTCTCCATCACCAGGGTGCTCCATGTAAACTCTGGCCAAATGGCTCCACTGAGCTGCTACAGCCCATGCACCAAGGCACCAGGCGTCATGCCAGGGAACAGCACCCTGCCATAGCTGCTGCAGGCAACACCCTCAGTGGTCTCCATGTATGCTTTGATAAAAAAGCAAGGTTCCTATCCAGAGATGTATTCAAGGCATGGAGCTGGCTAAGTAAGCTGTGCAGCAGATCTCCTCTGCAATAGCTCTACTTGCCTGGAGTCATTCACTACTGGCTGCACAGTCCCAGGCCACTTTCTCTAAGAATGGAAAACACCGTTGTCTCTGGGTGTTAGATGGGTTTTCTCACACATGCTCACTATCTGATGAAATGAATTCAACCAAGAGGAACATGCTGGTGGCCTCATTCTGCCATACGTGCTGGTACCTGACCCATCCAGGCCATACATGCCTTTGACATGGGAGCCTCCGTTGCAGCTGCTGCCTCCAGCACAGAACCGAAACCATCAATTGCAGCACTGGCAAGATTTGTGTCCAAGGCAAGATTTGAACCACCTGGGAGTAATCTTGTAAGACTTGAAGGCACCAGTGGCCAAAAGCTGTTTTCTCGCATTGTTCCTCAGCATCATTCCTGTTGGGCACCCAGCCATAAGGGCTGTCACCAGAACCCTGCAGTCAGGACCTTAGTGCAAAGGCCAGCAGCAAGGGAAAGAGTGTGATTTGGAAACACAAAAGGAGAAGCACAGAATGCCAAGGAGATGACTTAAGAGACATGTCATTGCACAACAGGGTACCAGGCTTGGGGAAGGAAGCAGCACTCGATTCTCAAACCTGTCACTGTGCTTTGGTAACACAAGCTTTAATCAAAGCCTTCACACTGGCGGTGTTGCAAGTACTACACAGCATTTGTTTTTCTAGGTGGTAAACTGAGTGAATGCACCTCAAAGGCTGCAAAAGTCATGCTGTACAGACTGGTTTGGCTCAGCTGGTGTTTTACTGTGGTCAATAGATTTTTATCAGATGCTTTTACTCGTTAAATTTTCCTTGGTAGTAGGAGCAATCCAGCAAATAATATAAATGATGGAGCACCAGCAGATACGCAGCCAAGGAGATCGCTTTTTTGGCTGGATCCCCTCCTGCACAAAGGAGGCTTTGTGCAAGCTCACAGAAGTGCCATGTTCAGCTTGCTGTGGGCAGAGCTGGAGGCAGGCTTCAGGCTTTGTCTCCATGCAGAGTCAGGCCAGCTTCATTAACCACAGGGCTTAAAACTCATTAGTTTTAACTAGTTTTAACAGGTTGCGGCCAGGCTGCTGGGAGGCTGCGGTTCCTCATGAGAGGTGCCCATCTCCCAACAGGGACGGTAGGGAGGCAGCTGGTCCTTCGGGCAAAGAAAGAGGCTCGGGCGGCCTTGGGGAGCATCCCATACCACACATGAGAACTGCCATGGAGGTCATGCTTCTTTGGCAGTGCTGACCTTCTCTGAGACCTGCAAAATGGGACGGGACCAGTGTCACCAAGCTGGCCGACCCACTGCCAAGGACATGGGCTGGTCATGGTTCCACCAGCACCTGGTCTCATGCAGTTTGTCTTTGACCCCTGTGGATCCAGATAAGATGAAATAAGTCAAGTCGTGCTCACAGTGAGTCAGGTGCCAGGCACCTCCAGCTCAGGCAGTGTCACTGTCAGGTGCCAGCATCACCTTTGGAAACATTCTGTTTGTAGCAACACCAGCATCATTTTGGAACAGCCCAGCTGGTGATCAGGGACCAGCCTCAGAGTGGCACCCTCATGGGGAGGGCAGGGTGAAACCTACCTCTCAGAGATGTTTTCCTGGCTCTTGCAGGGTTAAGTGGCCCCTTTTGGCAAAAATCAACTACAGATGGGCCTTGGGATCATCAGCTGCCTCCCAGCTGATTCCCACAGCATTTCAAACACAAACACAAGAGTCAGGGATAATACACACGGAAGACCCTTCTTAGTGGGACAGATAAACACTAAAAGAGTTATTGCAGGAACACAGAGAGAGTACTGAATTTCCTACGTGCAGGATTGGCTACATTGAGGGAGGAGAAGACAACCATGAAAAAAAATCCAAGGTTTCCCTGGGATGCCCCTGTCCTAAACATGCCATGGCGTGGACCCTGCCCTTGCTAATTCTGCATATAATAAACATGTATTCAAATGCTGCGAAGAAATCAGTTCAGCTTACGCTGCCCTAGTCCGTATGCTGGTTTAAACAAGCGCTCGAATCTGGATTTCCCTCCAGCCTTCTCCCAGCACTGTTTCCCTTCCCTTTGGCTGTCCTTATCCCCAGTATTGCACAGGGCACCCAGGGGGTTGGTCTGGGCATGTGCATCCACAGCCACCGCACGCCTCACCAGGGAGAAGAGCGATCCAGGGATTACCTGCTGGGAGCATGTCAGCCCTCCAGGAGCTCCAGTGCCTATGCTTTCTGCCTCTCACCTGCTCCTTTCAGCCATGGCTATTAATTAGTGCATATAAGGGGTACTGTAATTTCTCTTTCTCAGAGTTTTTTTCATCCTTGATGGAAAGAAGGGGTTTTCACATTCCTCTTACCATCCCACCTTCTCTGTCCTGCTCTTCAAAGGCACACTTGGCCTTTCATGAGCTGGGAAGAGACTTCTTGTCCCCACTGGCACTGCTCCACGGGAAAGCCCAGAGCAGGCAGCTGTAGCCTGGTGCTGCCCCTGTAACAGCTCCTGCTACCCTCCAGGTTCCCTAACCAACACCCCCATGCACTTTGGGGTCCATCAGTTTTTTATAAATCCCCTTAAGTAGCACCAGAGCTCCTCCTGCCTCCTGCTGCCCTTGCTTCTGTCTGCAACTGGGGCCAGGATGGGCAGAGACCCCCGTGGGCACACAGAAAGAAAGCTCTTGGGCAGGACAGGCTGTCCCAGAGAGAAACCATCCATCAGTGCCCAGGGCAGGAGGACCTGTGCCTCAGAGATCCTTTTTGTGCAGGCAGATGTGCTGCAAGAGCCTCCAACAGCCCCCTCCACCATGCTGGAATGCCAGCAGGGTCCTGCGAGCCACCCCAGTGACGGTGAGCTCACAGAGCGGCTTGTGCCCGCATCCTGCTGCCTGGGCACTGCAGCAGCATTAGAGTGCCAAGCAGAGGGAGCAGCGTGGGGACTGGTGGGGTGTCGGCATGGGCACGGTGGAGCAGGCAGAATGCAGCAGGATGAGGCCTGTGGAGAGGGGGTGGGAGCCATGGACATGGCTGAGACTCCCTGTGTCCCTGCCTGCTGCCAGGGTTTTTGGGACATGCAGCACCCACGTACCAGAGCAAGGAACCGGCCCGGCCTGCTCAGCACAGGCACACCAAACCCATCCAGGCTGGCTGCCAGCTGGCACCCAGCATGCCATCTCCCCCCTCTCCCCACAGGTGGGCAGAGAATGGGGGCCCTGGCTTCCCGGCCCCAGCTCTTTGTCCAGCTGGGGCAGTGCAAAGCCTCATGCTGCTCTGTCTCTGTGCCACCCCAGCGTCAGGTGAGAAAGGTGGCATGATCTGACCCTCATGCACCACACACCATGCCACTGGCTCAGCCCCATGAGTGAGCGAGCCTGAGCGATGCTGGCATCAGTCCCAGGTGAGGTCAAAGCTCCGGACAGCCGCAACAAGGGCCAAGGGGGCATCAGAGGGAAGAGGGGAGTGGTGGGGGAGCATAGGTCAAGGCAAACCCAGCGATGTGCCCCCTGTTGCCCTGCAGCCTGTGGGATCCAGGCCAGCCCATCCCCCTGGAGATCAGTGCAGGAGTTTGCAGCCGCAGACCAGTTCCTGTGGGTGGTGGCACTGCAGGACATGCAGTGAAACCCCCTGGCCTTTGGCTCCACCCGGAACAAGTACTAGATCCTCAGCACTGCATCCACCCTGCAGAGCAGGTCCGTGCCCTGCGAGGGGCCCTGAATCACCCCAGGCAAGGCTTGGGAATCATCAGGGAATAACAGCACCTCAATTGCCTCAGGAGGGTCTTGTTGCTGCCCAGCAGCTGGGCAAGCATCCTTCAGTCAGAGCAGGGGC
>VYZV01017803.1:6379-20338 GCA_013401275.1 Pandion haliaetus
CCCCCTCCTTCTTCACTGACCTCGGTATCTGCAGAGGGGTTCCTCTCACATTCCAATCCCCCCCCACACTGCCGGTTCCCCTTCTTAAATCTGTTCTCCCAGAGGCGCTACCACTGTCACTGACTGGGTCGGCCTGGACCAGAGGCGGGTCCGAATTGGAGCTGGGGGAGCTTGCAGCAGCTTCTCACAGGAGGTACCCCTACAGCCCCCTCCCCCACTACCAAAAAAACCTGCACCACACAAACCCATAACAGAGTTCAATAATTCTGAGCAGCTGAGTGCTATGACCTCTGAATCCATACCCTACTCAGGTGAAAGTTTGCCTGGAAACACAATGAAATGTAGAGATGTCACATTCGTGTAGTCCTCAACAGACCTTTCAAAAGCAGATTCATTCTGTTTCCATAAAAATATATAAACAAGATAATTTTTTAGGAATGCTTGTCATAAAGACTACATTTTGTGAAAGTGAAGTTTGGAATTTAATTGATATTACTGCCTTTTAGGGATTGCAAGATTAATATTTTAGCCACAGTGAAGTTAACCTTTTCGTGAGACTGATTTGACACTGCAGTGAAATCTTTATGATTAACAAGACCATAAACCTTCAATATCTAAGAATTTTCCTGCAGTCTGTGGGTTTGTCTGCATTCTACCCAGCAGTCTAGTTATCCTACACAAAGATTTAAGTGACTGAGGGAGGATTCACAAGATAACACAAAATGCTACACAAAGTCATTGTCCCCCCCTTTATTTTTTTTAGAAAATAGATTTTGTCTACATATAATTGATTAAAAAAAAAAAAAAAGGGAAAAAACCAACCTAAATTTAGGATCTTAAATGTAGATCTTAGCATTTTGTAAAGTCCTCAGTGCACAAAAATTACTATTACAGTCAAATAGCAAAAATAATGACTGTAACAAGTTCTAACTTTTCATTAAATTTTTTTTTGGCTAATGTTTCTCCTAAGAGCTTCATAAAAATATTATATGTAGCATTACAGGTATTTTGTACATATGAATATTATATATAGTGCTAGTAATTGAATACCATTTAGAAAAATCTTATAGGGCATCAAATCCAATTTCTTGTGTAAGTTTCTTACTGTTGAGCATTTAGAAGATAGAAAAATCAGATATGTGAACAATCATGGGTTTATTAGTGTTAGCTCCAGGGTTTTTTTCAAATCTTAAGACGTGCTGTAAAGTTTTGTGATGTTTTCACTGGAAAGTAATAAAACATCACCTCAAACTTCAAAGTTTTTGAAAGATTTAAGGATGACAACTTTTTGCTCTATAAGAATGGCAGATATACCCAAAACACTGAAAATTACTCTGGTTCCTTTTCTATGTAAAGAAATGAGGCCAGGTTCAAAATCAACATAATCAGGCTCAACTCTGTTATAGTAGTTTTTAGCCACTATACATCTCTGTCTGGTTAATGGTACTGTGATGCTTGGAAGAGGGAGAGTTTACAAAATATAAAAAAAAAATGTCACCATGGCATTACATCTAACTCACTACTTGGTAATGGTGTTGCTTTGGCCTAATTTGAAACTGGAAAACATCATCATAGGAAGGCAAGAGTTTCCCCATAATATCCCAGTCTTGATTTGTGAAAAACACAAAAGCTAGAAGAGTGTGTTGGAAACTAACATTTAACAGAGAGATTTTTTTCAAATAGTATTTCCATGAAGGCCAGCTGAATCACCAATGCACAATCACTGTAATTCTGAGATGTCTGCTTGGCTCAGCACTTTTAATACACAGATCAATTTTGCATTACCTCCTTCTGGCTGTGAGTGCCTGTGAGTGCTCATAGAAGGAGGCCATAAAGCATTTATAGGCCTAAGAATGTAAATTGCAGTGAAGAGTGAATCCTCAGTCTGTGGACAGGCCCTTGAAAGAGATTTTTCTGAGAGTTCTGGGGTAAGAATTTGCTCTGTCTCACACCTCATAAAATTTTAATTTTCATTTCCTTTACAGAGATTACCTTTTGATTAGTCTTTGGGATTCAAATATATAATGCTAAATGCCACATATACTAAAAAAAAAAAGTAATAATATTAATTGTTTATTATTAATGTCTCATGTACCAAAAAAGGGGGGGAAACTAAACAATGTTGCAGTTCTACTCTAGGTGATAAAGCCAACAGATAATTCAAGAAAAACAGAAAGATCACTCTGACAAAAGAGTATGTAATAGCACTTTGTAACACAAGGACTGGCTTCTTTCAGATAAAATATAAATAGACAGATGGTTTATTTAGTCTTATTTCACATGACTTTCTTGTGTGACAAAGTTCATATTGGAGTGCTAAAAATGTCAACTTCTCCCTCAATATTCTGTCATCAAAATCAAATAATCTTTTTAGTTAAGCATGCTATGGCCATTGAGCTCCAGAAGTCCATTTGAGTCTTCGTACCTCACAGCATAGACACCCAAGCCTTCCTGAAAAAGTCTACAGTATAAAAACAGTACAAATATTTCAAGTTCTGAAGCATGGGGGTATTCAATAATGAGAAAAACACAGAATTTTCAAACTCTTTGTGTATGTACATCTTTCATGATTTTTGGAATGGCTTACTAATATAACAAAGTGGTAAACTGGGACACATAGAGACAAGCATGCATTCTGGTAATCGCTAACAATGTGTGTGACCACTGTCATTAAATCAATGCTGAAAATATTCTATTAAAAAGTGAGAACCAAGGAGAAAATACATCATGAAATAATTATACAAAGACAGTGTTTAGCCATAATGAGCCAGCAGGCCACAGGTATTGTCCACATCACACAAATTCACAAGCTCTGCTGGGAAGAAGCTATGAAATAAGGTAGAGAATAAAGTCAATAGTGCCAACAAAAGAAATCAGGAGAATGTAAAATGCAATATACATCCTTATTCATGGCAGAGGACTGATATATATCTAAGTCTGACAACTGTGTAGTCTGTCCTACTTAACCCTTGCTTTGACCTCCTCTCCCACAAATGTTAGAAAACTATGTTATTAATTCAAAAACTTGGAAAGTACTAGTCTTGAATCTGATAAGAATCAAAGGACTAAACAAAAGACAGATATCCTATGCATAGATACATGTTGGGAAGGGGTTTTTTATAAGGTTTTGGTGTTACAGAATCACAGAGTAGTTGAGCTGATAAGGGACCTTTTGAGTGTTCATCACTACCTAAGCTGTTCTTTTCAACCCACTTCATGCAAAGCAAACAGTGCACTCCTATTATCAAGTGCACAGGATTCAGGCGAAAAAGAATCAGCAATATGCAATTCAGTTAGAGTGACATTTATTAAACTCTGAAGGTCTCATCTGAACGTCAGTGAATGTCATATGCTGATTTTACAGTATTTACTTTTATGTACTTTGTAGGTTGAAATGGCATTTATATGTCTTGCCTTTCTATGATAATGAAAATTGAAATCTAATATCCACAATGTCTGGCGTTTTTCCAGAGCCACTCAATAAAATTCAGGACCTTTAACCACAATTTGAGTTTGGCCTTATAGATGACAGATGAAACTTTTAACATCTAGGCAGGACAGGTACTAGAAAATATATGCAAATGCCTAAATGTAGGAGTTGGAACATGCAATTTCTCTCCCTACCAATACCAATGTTTTTTGTTTTCTTTCAAATCTGGAAGTCATTTAGTCTTCTCTGCATAAAGGGGATAACAGCTATTTGACAGGGTACTCAATCACAGATTCTATTCATGGATGCCTGGGGACACAAGGTAGCAATTACACACCTTTCTTCTTCCATCACCTCTGGTCTGTTGTGTCAGCTGCTGTCTCCGCCTCAGCTCCCTGCCTCTCTCATCCCAATCCTGTTTCTCCCTTTGACTCAGTGTAATACCAGTCTTTCCTTGTCACTGAGCTCTTCACGTCAGTACGTGCTCTTGCTAAGTTCCGTCAAAGGGCTCATCAGTTATTTGCCTATCTGCATCCTGGTATCTTCTGTGGGAGCTGTGATAGCAGGAACTTGGAAAGCAGAGGGAAGATAATTTCACTGGTCTCTGTTTCAATACTTTGTACTGCTCCAGTCCCTTGCTGAAGGAAGTAGAAAACATAACAAAAGTTTTACCCAAACCTGAAAGCCCCAAGCTGGAACATGTACAGAACAGACCATCTTTCACAAAGTTAAATGCCCCTCTCAAAACTGTGGAGATTTTAATTTTTTCCTATAACATAGAATTTCACTAAATTATAATGATTTAAAAGGATTTCCAGGTGGAAACAAATATAAAAATTTAAAAAGTCTCTCCACCCATCAGGCCAATGCAATATTCTTGGCAACTTTCAAGACCTTTCCCAGACAGAGCAAAAAAATTGTTAGCAAAAAGAAATTATTTTTTATGGACATTTTATGGACAAATAACAGTATTTTACTCTTTGCCTCCTGGCAAATAAGCTGGTGTTTCCAACATTACCACCTAAATTTGGCCTGAGAAAAACATGTCATCTAAAACATACATTTGCAAAGTTGCACAAAACTTTAAAAGGGTAGTTCAAGTGTTAAGGGTGCCGTAAGAGGTAATGTGGTTATCTGAACTTCCTATGACAATGCTGGGTGATACTACACAGTTCCTAATTTCCTGTAAGAAGAGAGATAAGCTCTAAAAATGTCTGAGAGTGTGTTTTAGCACTATTAATATTAAAAAGTGAATTCTTTCTGATTGTATAATGAGAACAGAAAGTTAAAAGAGTGTGGAATTATCATAGTATTTTTTGAAGAAAAATCTGGAGCAAATTAAATTAGTAAAGCTTCCACACTTCTCAATTCTGATCCTGAAGACCAGAGTCTATATAAAGAAAAAAAGTTTATTCCCTTCTCATTAGTAGTGGAACACTCTGCAAGAGCTGATTTTGGTCCATCACAGCAAGTCATTCAGATTCTGTCCGAACGTTTGTCTGCTAAAACTACAGTTCATCTAAAGCATTCAAGATTATAATTAATCTCTACAATCAACTTCAAGAGATTGTTCCCCCACTTATTCTTCATTGAGAAGTGTAGCATTCTCCCCCCACCCTCCAAATTATTTCCACACTCTGTCAAAAATTAGTTAGTGGAAGCATGGCTATGCATGCTTATAACAAACTGAACAAGACCATCATATTTCAGCACTTTGAGATGAATCACGAGGTGCCTGTAACTCTTAGAATCAGGACAGAATATCTCAGAAAGGTTGTACAAAGTCCAGAGGTGTGGCAATTTTAGTTCCAGACAGTTTTGCTCAAGAATGATCATTTATAACAGTCTCTATAGGATTGCTTTGGTTAGGGTAAATCTTATACTAGGGTTTCTGCATTCTTGGTGCCCAGATATGTTATTCTAGCAAGGATGGAGTTGGAGTATTACAGATTTGTAGCCTTTGCATCAGGGAGTCTGTTCCATGGGATTAAGGCAGGAAATGAATACACAGACCTAGGAAGAGCAGCTAATTTTGTTTAATTTTAATTTCTGAACTGAACCTTCCAAGAACTTTGGTAATTTCACAGATATTGTCTGCTGCTTGATCTACGGTTATACAGTCATATTAACATTAACAGCTATTTCTGCAGCTGCACTAGTGAAATCAATAACACCACTGTAATTCACACATGGAAATTTCAGCACAGTGGATAAGCCAAAGAAAGATGTGTTGTGTTAGCGTGCTGCCCCACATGATAACATAGAAATCACTTTTGGCTCTGATTTTGAAGAGGGTGCCAAAGGTTTTGGTAATTCAGTAGACAAAGAGAGATAGAAAGAATGAATGGTGACCCGTGAATTATTATTTCAATAGTTTGAACAAACTGAGAGCAATTATATTTTGACAGAATTGAGGAGTGGAAGTATCTCTTCACACAGAATTCAAGATCTTTGCTAAACAAATCTGAATTAACCCAGTCTTGCTCCCTTTAGAAATTACAACAGAATGTCGAATCAAACATGACTTTTGCTCTGGAGAGGGAAAAGAAAACACATTACAGAAATATTTTATAAAAAATAGCAAGGACAGGCAAATAAGTTGAAACCTAAAAGAAGTTTCATTGTCATTTTTTATATTTCTTTTTAACTAGATCATGATAATTGCAATATGCAAACATAATTATTCCACAGGATTTTTATAAACACAATATTATGTTTTCCCCATCCCCTAGTTTGTGTGTGGTTTGCTTCTAATTTTTCTGAAAAATTCTTGTCTGACACAGTTTTATCTCCATTTGTCTTTGTAGTTTCATGTTGATTTTACAGAATAATTTGTTAGTTATCTTCCCTTTTTTTTTTTTTTCAAACCAAAATACATGATATAAAGCAACATCAAACACCTATTTTGGGGAAGTCTACAAGCAGCACAAAAAGGAACAGTAGTTTTTTTGCTTTTCCTTTAACTATCCACAAGTAAATGTGTTCTCTGTCTTCCATTTAGTCAGTTTGATATTTTCCTATTTCACATTGTGGTCTTTTTTTTGTATGTTAGTCTTTTCTTATGACTCGTGTGCCTTTCTTGGATTCTTCTGGCTGTTTCTTTCTCTAATTCAGTATTTTATGACATAAAATATTAGCCTACATAAGCAAATACCATGAGATACCATAGAGACAGCAAAAAAAGGATTTTATTTTTAAACAGATAGTAACAAAACTCCAAACTCTAATTTGTGTTTCTTTTAAATGTATTCTCTGGAGGGTAAACAAGCAAATGAGTGTTATAAATTCTCTTCTTGAAGGCTTTTCCACAGGCTTCATCTCCAAACTTTTTTGTTTACTCTTCTGAACCAGAGAATGCAAGAAATGAACAGGAATATCATATGTCCTATAAACTCCACTAATGTGGCTTGTATAATTCTAAGTAAAGTAAAAATACCCCAGCATTTTTCATCCAGGTTATTTATACACACATGCTATGCTACTTTTCTTTCTGAGGCAATGACACTGATAGTAGGGGTATTCTCATAGCCAAGTATTGGTTGATTGGGTGAAATGATGGCCATATGTCTTCTGAGTGACTCTGACTCAGTAGTTTGTATCTATTCTTTTCCTGTGCTTCAGGGAGGATGGGAGGAACTCACTACTCTAGTTGATTCATGATTTTTCATCTGGAAACCCTATTGAATTGACAAAGGTTACACGTTTCTCGAGTTACCTATTCTGTGGATGATGCACACTGCAGTGCAGCTAACAAGCATAAAAGTATCAGTGTAAGCAAGAAAAGAAATTAGTTATCTGAAGTTCAAACTGTGCAGGCATGGAAACTTTTAATGCAAAATGAAGGGGGGGAAAAATCTGACCCTTAATAATTATAACTAGTGACTGCAACAAATGCTTTAGCTAAGAGAAAAAAGGTCAAAAGACTACTTAGCATGTAAGAAGAGATAAAAATGACTCAATGTAGAGCCAACTAGTTTCCAACTTAGACTTGCATACACTGTTCAGTATACCTTGTAAACATTACACTTTTTCATACACAATGGGTTTCACCCTGCTTTCCTTACATTTCATAGCAGGTCTTGTCAGTAGTCTAAACAAATAAAACTCAAGCTTATATCTAATATCACACACCTTGGGTGATGTTACGTGGGATTCATGAAAAACTATACTGGACCAGATCCACTTACAGTTTAGCAAAATTAAATACTTTTGACAATAGCTCCTGCATCTTGTTGTGTAATGCACCAGGTCATTATAGAAAAGAAGGCAATGCTATTTCTTTCTTCTTTTCAACTCTTCTTCTAGGAATCTGTGCTACAGTGATAGTATCTCCTGTCATTCATATGATTTAGCATGATTACGCATGCAAACGTTATGCCTCTGAAGACATAATTCTACAACAATTATCAAATAGCTTTACATTGTGCTATATAACTTTACATAAGAAAGTTATTAATAGACTCAGAAATAAATCAGAGGAAAGTTAACAATGTTACTGAATCATCCTACATTTCTTATACATGAAAAGCCCCATGCTGTGTATTTAAGTAACTGAAACATTTTATAATATCAGCTGCAGAATGATACCTGCACATGTGTGACAGGTCTGTACGTATGTCAGTATGTTAAATTTGGAGTGTTAATGTCATTTTTTCATTGTTCAATGACTGCTTGTTTTACTTTGTAATTGCATTGTTTCTTTTTTTGGTTTGGGTTTTGGTTTTTTTTTTTTCATTTTGATAATTTTGAAGGTTAACATTTTATTCTGGTTTTGGAATTCATCATATGTTAGTTTAGCTTAGATTGTCTACAGTGAGAATGCCTTTTTTTAAGTTATGAGATATTCTTTTCATTCACATGCTAATGAGGCCAAAGTGTTGTGACTTAAGTGTTTGTGCTAGGTGTCCAAGTCTATTTGGTCTCCCTCCCCAGCTAACACAGTTCAATCTTACTCAGAGTCTGTGTAAGAAAAAATTGTTTCATCTATATTAAAAAAAATCACCATTATTTCCGTAAGAGTGCTAACTTTTGAGCAGGGGCTGCAAATTTGCAACTGTACTTTGTAAGAGCTCTATTTCTTTGTTAGAAAGTGAAAACTGACATCTCTGAAAATTTGTTAACACAAACACAGAAAACTGAAATTTCTTGCTCTTTTGGTACATGCCGCAGCATCAGACATATAGGCTTAGAATAAGGAAAGCTGCCATTTTTACTCTCAATGTTTCTTATTAGACCTAGGCAGATAGGAAGAAAGGGAATAGCTTAATTTGAATAAAAACCAATGAAGAAGGCTGCTTTGTAAGAACTAGCAGAAGGACTAGGAACCCTGGAGGGAGAGGCTATCAGGAGAAATGGACAGCTCCTGAAGACAGTGAAAAAAACAGGTATGGGGAAAAGCTGATGAAGCTAGAAGGAAAAGAAGCAGTGAGGGAGAGAGGCCACCAAGCTGTCTGTACAACTGTTGGTACCAGACTGACCCTGGCTGGTACTCTTCCTAGCAGATTTCCTTCCAGAACCTACCAAAATGCAGAGGAAGCAGACTGAAATAAAAGATATCAGCTCTAACTTCTATTTCTATTTAAAAACTTGGAATTTACGCAGAGGATGCCACATCTAGTCATCTGCACTCTCGTGATTCCACATCCATGCAAATCACTACAGCTGTACTGTAGAGACAGATTTAGGACTAGTTGGGAATAACAGAGAAACAACTGCAAAACCCAGTTAAAAATATCCTACTTTCATCCACTTTACACTAGAAATGGCCTGTTAAGCTTTGGTTTATTGTGGGCTCACCTAACATAGCTATTGAGAGTTGACTCAATGTTATGGGTTTGTGTGGCACGGTTTTCTTTGGTAGTGGGGGAGGGGGCTGCAGAGGCGGCCCCTTTAAGAAGCTGCTGGAAGCTTCCCTGGCTCCAAAGAGCGGGACCCACCTCTGCAGCCCAGACAGGGAGTGACGGTGGCAGCGCCTCTGGGAGAACAGGTTTAAGAAGGGAAACCGGCAGTGTGGGGGTTGGAACGTGAGAGGAACATCTCTGCTGACGCTGGAGTCAGTGAAGAAGGAGGGGGAGGAGGGGGTGCCTGAGGAGGCTGATGGCTCTGCAGCCCGTGGTGAGAAGGCAGGCTGTCCCCCTGCAGCCCATGGAGGTCCATGGTGGAGCGGAGGCTCCCCAAGATGGCCGTGACTCCATGGGAAAAACCGCGCTGGAGCAGTGTGAGACTGGAGAGCAGCCCGTGGAAAGGACCCACGCCAGGGAAGTTTGTGAGGAACTGCAGCCCGCGGAAAGGAACCATGTTGGAGAAGTTGGTGAANAGAAAGCACCGGGAATGGAGCTGAGCTGGGAAGGTGGGAGGGGTGGGGGGAGGTGTTCTGATGTTTGGTTTCCCTTCCCAATACCCTTGTGTGTTTGATTTGATTTGATTTGTAGTAAATGAAATGGATTTTGTTTCTTCCCCAAGCTGAGCCTGTCTTTTGCCCATGACCATAAGTGGGGAGTGATCCCTCCCAGTCCTTGTCTCGACCCATGAGCCTGCCTTTGGATTTTCTCATCCCACCGTGGCCAGGGGCGGCGGTGGGGGGTGAGCGAGCGGCTTCGTGGTGCTTTGTTACCAGCTGGGCTGAACCCGAAACCACAACACTCAAAGAAAGAGCAAATAATAATTACATATCTGTACACTATGTAATAATGGATACAGCAAAGAGGAATATATGTTAAAAGATTAAGAGGGAGGCACATACTCTGCACAGGATTGAGAAAAAGTCTTGTGTTTACAGGCTGTTAGTAAGTATTCCAGTGAGGTTTTGGGCTTTCTCTATGTCACCGACTCTGGCCTCACCTTGTCACGGAATTCAAATGTCAAAATGCTGTCAGCAGTTTTCTTGCAGATTCACCTGGGCAACAACGGTGAAGGGGAGGAAGCTAGAGGAGACAAAGGGAAAAGAATTATTACAGAAAATCAAACTATCACATCTAGGTTTTTTATTAAATCTATGAAACTATCATCTACTTTCTCCAGATTTATGAACTTTCTCATTTCATGTCTGAAATCACCTACATGAGCTATCAAGACTTTACAAATAGGGATAACTAGTTGACAAAGCTTTTCTTTTTTCCCTTTTGTAGACATACATTCCCTTTTTTTTCCTAGATGTAGACATATCTTCAACACGAATATTAACATTAGCTGTGTATAAAATGCAGTGCCTACTGTTCAAGAACAACTAATGTTTGAGGTGTCCTCCTTACACTGTCACAGAAAGCTATGCCATACCTGAAATGGAAATGGAAAAAGCATGATTTTCTCAAAAGGATGGGAATGGTAGGTCAATTTAAAAGGTGGGGGCGGGGGGTGGGGAGGAAATTATTCACGTGAGGTTTGTTGATTTTTAGTAACTTTCAATAACTGATAAACTGCCTTTAAGAAGTAAAGGAAAATATAATGATTTTGAGACTATGCTGAGCAGACCTGCTCACTGCTTCAGACACTTAGTCCACATCCACCAGATGAAAAGATGTTTCAAAGACAAACTCCATTGTCCTGCAATAATGAAATGTGATCAGAAGGTTGCCACTGTTTCGTAAAATTAGATCTATGCACTCAACCACTGTTTGCAGCAAGGAAGTGAAAGCAGAGAAGCAATTAGCTACTTTGTGCCTCTTGTTTCTCTGTAGTCCTTAGGAAGGCTTTTAATCCTGGTCTTGTTCTCAAAGTAAGCCATGAAGACCATCTTTTAACCAGAGCAGCAGAAGATGGAGTCAGAACCATGTCCCCCTCTTCCATCCTACAAAGTTTTCACATCCTAAATAATGCAAAACTAACAAAGATTTTGTTGAAACTGACAACCTAAAACACATCAAAAAAGTCATGAGGTACGGACACCAAAGAAAACTCAACTAGAACACCACGAGAGGAAATAAGAAGATATAACGTGAAGATAATGCATTTTAATGAGGGGACAAATATAAATACATAGGGAAAATAATCCATTTTCATAGATTTCCTGGCCAAAATGTATTTTCCATCCCAGTTATCTAGGCTTAGCCTGTAATCTTCATAAGCAGATAAGCCTGGAGAAGAAAACAAATAAAAAAGTAACAACAAAAGGCACACACCTTCAGTGGAATGTATTTACAATTTTTCCCTACACATTTCCAGTTTATCCATCTTGATGTATTCTGGTGTATTGGGTTTGTGTGGCAAGGTTTTGCTAGCGGTGAGGCTACAGGGGTGGCTTCTGTGAGACGCTGCTAGAACCTTACCCCATGTCCAAAATAGCCAATAACAGCTGGCTCTGAGATGAACCCACTGCTGGCCAAGGCCGAGCCCATCAGCAATGATGGTACTGCTTCTGGAATAACAGATTTAAGAAGGGGGAAAAACTTGCTGTGCAGCAGAAACTGCAGCCAGAGGGAGGAGTGAGACCATGTGAGAGAAACAACTCCGCAGACACCAAGGTCAGTGGAGAAGGAGGGGGAGGAGGTGCTCCAGGCACCGGAGCAGTGATTCCCCTGCAGCCCGTGGTGAAGACCATGGTGAGGCAGGCTGTCCCCCTGCGGCACATGGAGGTCCACGGTGGAGCAGATATCCACCTGCAGCCCATGGAGGACCCCACGCTGGAGCAAGTGGATGGCCCTGAAGGAGGCTGTGACCCTGTGGGAAGCCCACGCTGGAGCAGGCTCCGGGCAGGACCTGTGGTCTCATGGAGAGAGGAGCCCACACTGGAGGAGGTTTGCTGGCAGGACTTGTGACCCTGCAGGGGTCCCATGCTGGAGCAGCCTGTTCCTGAAGGACTGCAGCCTGTGGAAGGGACCCATGTTGGAGCAGTTTCTGAAGAACTGCATCCTGTGGGAAGGACCCACACTGGAGGAGGACTGTCTCCCATGGGAGGGACCCCACGGTGGAGCAGGGCAAGAGTGTGATGAATCCTGCCCCTGAGGAGGAAGGAGCAGCAGAGACAGAGTGTGATGAACTGACCATAACCCCCATTCCTCATCCCAGTGCGCTGCCGGGTGGGAGGAGGTAGAGAAAATCAGGAGTGGAGTTGTGCCCAGGGAGAAGGGAAGGATGGGGAAAGGTGTCTTAAGATGTGATTTCTCATTATCCTACTCTGATTTGTTTAGTAATAGATTAAATTAATTTTTCACCAAGTTGAGTCTGTTTTGCCTGTGATGTTAATTGGTGAGTGATCTCTCCCTGTCCTTATGTCGACCCACGAGCCTTTCATTATACTGTCTCTCCCCTGTCAATCGGAGGAGGGGAGTGATAGAGTGGCTTTGTTGGGCACGTTGTGTGCAGCCAGGGTCAACCCACCACATCTGGCCCACCTATAAACACCTGCAGGGATTTCTTTTTTTAATCACTAGAAAACTGCTAAAGAAAAACAATACCTGAATACCTGAAATAAATCTCAAGTCTGCAGTCTGCTAAAGGCTCCCAGAGATTCACAAAGTTTATTAGAATAACAATATAATTACTACTTTTCATGTAAATGACCAAATTATTATAATCCAACCAAAAATGGAATAACATAAAGCAAAAGCCAGAAGTCCCATATTGGTCATACTCAAAAATTAAAACTACTAAATACTTCACTTGACTGGCATGCAGCCCAGTGGAAGGAGCAACCTGCCAGATAAGCAATGATCCCCAGTTATGACAGGCTCATATGAGTACATTGTTTCAAAAGATGTTACTTTTATTTTCAGAATTCCTATAAAACATTATTTTCTGACTATATGAACTTGTAATTAAGTCACTCAGCTACCATGATGGAATAGAAAACTCCCTGAGATGAGCGAAAGGACCAGAAGCACAAATGAGGTCTGAGCCAGCAGCAAGCAACACTTTGCGCATGTTAACTGCTGCACATGGGCTTGTAGGTAACTAACGTATCTAAAGACACGGCATGTGATTTTTGTCTCCCTTTTTGTCCCCTGCAAACATTTGATAACATTATGTGGATATACTCCTAAAACAAAATGAAGACACTTTATGACCTAAAGTCTCAAAAAAATCAAAATAACCAAAGCAAAAGCCAGTCTCCAGAAATGAGTACGTCTCTAGAAAGCATAGTTTAAAGTGCAAAATGTACAATCCTCCTTTTAATCTTAATTGCACCTGCAGATTTCACTGTTCTGCTTGAAATACAATCTTACCTTTCCCTATGTTATCTTTTTCTTGCAAGCCTACTGTCATGGTTTCGGCTCAGATGGTAACAAAGCACCACGAAGCCGCTCGCTCACCCCCCACCGCCGCCCCTGGCCACGGTGGGATGAGGAGAAAATCCAGAGGCAGGCTCGTGGGTCGAGACAAGGACTGGGAGGGATCACTCCCCACTTATGGTCACGGGCAAAAGACAGGCTCAGCTTGGGGAAGAAACAAAAGCAATTTCATTTACTACAAATCAAATCAAATCAAACCCACAAGGGTATTAGGAAGGGAAACCAAATATCAGAACACCTCCCCCCACCCCTCCCACCTTCCCGGCTCAGCTCCATTCCCGGTGCTTTCTACCTCCTCCCCCC
>VYZV01017805.1:0-17742 GCA_013401275.1 Pandion haliaetus
AGTTTTTCGCACGTTCTGGGAAGAACAGTAACCTCTCCTATTTCCACATAGATAAATATATAACCTGTCCAACAACTGCTGGAATTTATCTTCATCAGCAGCCAGAGTGAAAATATTGAAGTCTCACAAAGAAAACGTTGCAACCTTTGCTGGGAACATAAACATGGAGGTTAATGAAGACTGCAGGGGTCTGGAAGAGTTGAGGGGAGAAAAGCACAAGTAGTAAAAGACAATTATGGTTATGAATAAGAATTCCAGTTTGTCTTGGCTCGGGGCAGAACAAAGTAACTTCATTTCATTTGCAACCAGATGCAAAAAAATTAACATTTATCACTTAATTGGCAACATGCAATCTTTTTAGACAAATAAAATTTATGCTTTGATGGATCCCAGTTGTATTTCTGCACTGATCTAAGTGGAATGAAAAATCCTGACTTACCATATAAAAGGACTAGAATTCCATTTAGCATTTGATTTTAACTGCAGATTTCATGGACCAGAACACTCTGAGATGAATAACTGATGATGCTGAGAAACATCTGAAATTCCATGTATGATTCACAGTCTAGAATTAAACCTCTGCAAAGTTGTATTTTAAAGTCTTACTGATCACAGAAACAGTGTTTCAAGGTGAGTAAAAGCTGATACTCCCCAGTTCGTCCATTAATCAATAGTTCACCGAGTATTTGATAAGAGCTCAATGAGCCATAAAAAGGAACAACATGACAAGTTTTATTGATTGTCTCATAAAAAGGGTAAAGAAGTGACAGATCACAGGCCCAGTTAGACCTTTACAGCAAGCAGTTACAGTATCCATGGTACATTATTTACAACAATTTCTATTTTTGGCACAGGAACAGGAAGTGATATAATACCACACGTGTCAGTTGCATCAAATTTATTTCTCACACAAAAAAACAGAAACTGATTGTAGTTTAAAAAAAAGTAACGGGATTAAATAGGATTATATCATCGCAGCTGAAATCAGACTCTGATCTAGAATTCTGCTTAAAGAATGTTGTTTCCTGTACAACCTCACATACAAGGCATTGCATGGTATTTATGTTCTTGGCCTCTATGGTTTTTATTTATGAACTCTAACTGTTCTTCAATATTATTTATAAGGATTCTCTTAAATCCCAATGTGTACTCAAATGTGAAGTTATTCAATAGTCTTTCCCATAAATCATTGTGCTGTTATTAGGACTTTGCTGCCACATTAATTGTTAAACTTTAAATGTGAAAGCAGAAAGTGGAACATGGGAAGTTAATGAGTCAGAGAAGACCTTTACCTCGTAGTGCTGTCAAAATCCAAAAGTTTAAAAGCCAGATTGGGGAAACAACATTCTCCAGTAAGAAGAAAGCTATCACTGAGAAAGAGTTTAAGGGATTAATCCTAAAGAAGTCACACAGACTTTTGATACTTGTCTCTAATTTTTTTTTTTTTTTTTTTTTTGCATTATTTCCTTTATAAACATTTGCTGTGCCTTCAAAGTCTCTGCTAAATTACACCCCTCCTTGCTACTTCATCCCTCTTTTGCATTTTTTACAGGTCCTGTCCCACTAAGGAATACTGCCTTGTTCACTGTTGCCTGTTCAAACCTACAGAATATGAAGAATGTACATGAAAAATAGTTAGACCTGCAGAGAAGAGTTTACAGATGTTTAGTTTGTTGATACTGCAGTGAGAAGTCCTTCCTCCCCTCAAGATTCCTAAAGGCAAGTGAAGCAAGACTGAGCTTATTTTCACTTCAGTTAGGGACTTGTACTAACTGACTCTTCTTGACTTGTCTTGACTCTTCCTCCTCCAAAAACAGCTGGTTCTTTGGTGTAAGAAAAAGTTACATAACTCTTAAAGGAGGAGGAAGAAGAAGGGGAAAATCCTTGAGCTTTCTCCAGTTCCTTCTCTGTATAGCACTTCTTGCAGGACTGAACATTGGCAGTGGGAAGAAGGCAAAGACAATCTGTTCTTTCAGAAAATGGTGGCCTAGAGTGGGTGATGATGAAGCTGGATATCTATGCCTTAAGATCAAAGGTAGGAAATGTTAAAAGGGTTCTGATTTGAGATGCTGCTCTAGGGATTTTTTTTTTTTCCCTAAAAAAGAATAGGTCTTCTGGACGTTAAATAAATATTTATTTACTAGTTGCTTAGCTAAACAGGGGTCTAAATATTTTAGAGCTCATGTATGATTAAAAATTCAATCTCTCACAAAATTATCTATCCTGGCCATATTATATTGCTCTTGGTCAATTTCCTTCTCAAAAAAAATATTTTCAGTCTTGGGTAGGGGTGGTGGTTTATGTTTGAATTGCCTTATTTCATGAAATAAACGGATTTATAATTTTTTTTTTCCTTCAGGGACACCTGTAATATCTAGTGTTCATTTGATAAAACTAGTAAGTACTCACCAATGCAACAGGGCTAAATCAAGGAAAAGCTGGGAAAACCAGTGTTGTGAACTCAGTTGCACAGTAGATTTTATGATACTGAGCATATACTTTCCAAAAGGTGACTTATTTTGTTGAACTATGATCTGAAAGTTTTACTTTTGCTGTGTACTGAATAAAAGGTGTAGGGTTTCTATCTTCAGTTACAGCAATATCATCACAAGGCAACACTCAGGACTATGCATGTCAAGTTCATGCTTAAGTTAAATATGTGCTGAAGTGCTTTTCTGAATCAGAGCCATAATTGCAGCAGTTTATTTAGATCATATTGTAGTTCCCTAAAGGAAAAAAAAAAAATCCCAGAAGGAATGATATTTTGAAAAGCCAACATTTCTTTCTTAGAATCTTGTCTCTATGATAAGGTTTACTTCTGCTCCTTTTTTGTATTCTGGCATAAGTTTATACAAGGGTACACATCATAAATGATACTAGGTTGTAATTTCTATTAAAATGGCAGTGGGTTTGCTGCCACTGCTGCATATCCTTCTTTAAATGTCCCATGCCACTACTAAGTCAAGATATCACAGTCTTTGGAAGTGTGACCTGGAAGTTAGCCAGCGAGCAGTGGAAATCAACACTTTACCAGGACTACTGTTCTGAGTCTAGACAAGTTTTCAAATATATCATCTATCAGAGTACACCAAGGCAACCAGACATACTGAGTATCATGTCTTTGTAGATGGAGTAGAGAAGGGATGTGGGATGGGATAGAATGACAGGCTGGCAGTTGCAGGGGATCTTCCCTCTGGTATGCTTTCTCATAAGTATTTGTTCCCTTTTGCTGTTACTGCATCAATGATTGAGCTGCTGGACATCCGTTTGCCAGAACGCATCATCTTGTTCTCTCCTGCCAGTGAACGAGCAGGTGGCAGTGATGACACAGTGCCAACTTTGAGTGCATGCTAAGGAGCAGGCTAGGGGCAACATGACCTATTTGTTTTGCATAACACCAAGTCATTACAGAAGCTCACACATCTAATCAGGCACTTTTCAGAATAGCTTATCAGTCTCAGTGATCTGCCCTGGCTGACCCAAACCCTGCATCAAACATCATCTAAGTGGCAATGCACTTGAATTGGTTAGAAAACCAAGAGGAAATGAAAAAGACCAATGGTGAAGAATAATTTTTTGTAATTGCATCATTTGTTGGCCAGAACGCTTGGTAACTGTGTTTGTAAGGAAGCTTGTTTCTGTTGTTGTTGGGTTTTTCTTAAATAAAACAAAGACACAAACCCTGAAAATAGTGCTGAATGTAGAACTGTAAGGCACTCAACCTGAACTGATGGAGTTTGCACTTGGTATGAGACTTCCCATAATGTATATTATACTTTGATAGAGGTATACTACAAGACTATCTGTGTACTATTTTTACACTATTTGTGTACTTTGTAGCTGGACCACTGCACATATTTATCACAAAGAACCCTTTTAACCTAGGGAAAGGGCAAGATAATCTGTATTGCACATGTATAGAAGAGAAAATTACAGATCAGACAGACAACAAACAGGGATAGCTACAGAGGTAAGTGCCATTTCCTAGAACCAGAATGTTTCTTGCCATTTCTCTTCCTTTAGTTCCTTCTGAAACTTGGTTAGAATTGGACATTTAACTGTTTTAAGGGTCTTTTGAAAAAATTGTCAATTATTGTATGGATTAAGTAAACTAGCAGTGCATTTTTAATCTTGAATCTTCTTGTTCAATCTGCTTATTTACAGACAGGCTGGTAAAACCGAACTACTAGGAAACAGTCTAATGGAAGCTATTAAATGAAAGATTATTGTATTCCTTTTTTCTTTCCTTTTTTTTTTTTCCAATATATTTTTATTGCTTATGGAAAGTGAGTGCCAGGCTTGGCCACTGGATGTGACAGCAGCAAATTGAAGAAGAAAAAGCTGAATGTGGATGTTTGTAAGATGGGAAATATGAGGAGAGGTTCAGACTGGAGGGGAGTTTATCTTAAGTACCACATCTTTGAAAAACAACACTTTGAAGTGTTTTCTCTAAACCTTTCAAAGGGATTGAGACTGAAAAAAGAGCAAGAGCTAACTAGAGGATAAGTACTGGGAGGATAAACCAGCTGGAAGATAAAACTCTCTCTTTGTAGCAACTGTGTGTGAGCCCTTTAAAATCTAGCCGATAACATAGGAAGCACAACAATTGAAGTGTTAAACACACAGCATATACCACTGTCCAAGTGCCATTTCTGTATGCTGGTAATGTGAAATTATGGCTTCTGTGTGCTCTATACATGTGGAATTATTAACAAATGATTTGAGAATAATTATTTATACAACACCATCCAAGTGTTTTTTCTATTGTATGAACAGGGATCAATTTATCAACTACTGAAATGTCGTCCTTGTTACAGTGAAACCCAGTAACTCTTCCGTAATGCACAGCTAGAGGCAGAAATGGTATAGCCAACTGGAACTGCAGGGGAATTTAGTCAAAGGGAATGTGGTTCCTTGTGGGACTGAGACAATCATGCAAACCTAAGGGCCTGCTCAGCAATAACTGAAGTCAATTGCCATCATCAGGATTCTTTTTAAATCAAAGTTGTTAGAAATAGAAATAAAGAATAATAGCATAAACCAAGAAACTACTGGAAAGTTTTCAAGTCTAAAGTTTAAGCATGCATTAAGACCTGAAGTATGAAGCCTGGTTTCCCAGATATAATTTATTTAGCCATCTTCCAAACTACCAATTTGCATTTTCTGTCCTGAACTGGAGAAAAAAAAAAAAAATCGACCTGAAATGTAATCCTTTTTCATCCATGTCTGAGAAGTAATTGACACAATTTTGAAGGGCATGCATCAAGAAAACATTAGTTTGGTTGATATATGACAAAAATGTAGATTTTGCATGAATTTGTCTTACATTTCTCTTCTCCTTTTAGCCCTCTAATTTCATCCATATTGACTTACTCTCTCATGTTAACTGTCCTTTGGAATCTGCCATCTCCATTCTCCTTTTCAAGTTTATAGAGATATTCTGTGCCACTTGTAATTGGAGTCAACATATTTAATGAATTTATCCTCATTTTTCTGTGAAAAAAAAAACTGAATTTTTTCAAAAACCTGAATTAAATTTTCTGCCTGTGCTTTAACACACGTAAACTTCTTCAGCTGCTGCCTGTGTTTCAACCCTGGTTCATCTGGGAAGTATAGATTGCCTGGGCATTAAAAACTAATTTATCTGAAACTATCTTAAAGTTCTGGTTTATAAGATGAGCCTGATGTTTGTAAGAAGTAAAGTATCAAGTCTATGTGTAAATGAAGAATAAAAACTTTCTGTCAAGATGGTATTTTTCTGCTTGTATACGTGTGTGTGTTTCAGATAGTGCTTTGACAGCTTTGTGGAGGTGGAAGAGCTTGAGCAAACTGTGAAAGATAATCTGATGTATTTACTGTGAACAGGTTGCAACAATACCAACAATCAGGAAAGGATAAGAGGAAAGCTCAGCATGGGGTTTGGTGGGATAAGTTTTTTGATCTTTGAAAAAATAGAACAGATTATCAAAGAAAAAGGAGTTGAAGCTTATGGTATAGAAGAAAAAGTTTATAGTAAAATATGTGCTCTTCAATTTTCTATGCCTAAAATGGAACAGTTTTTGCCAGAGTAATTTTATTCTTTTCTCACTTGTACCATCTCTATTTTGCAAACAGCAGAGTGAACAGTTTGTCTCTGCAATCTGATAGACTCTAACTTAGAGTGTCTTGCTAGTTACTTAGATAAGTTTCTTGGACTACAATTATTGCAGAATGACATANATAAGAATATATCAAAAATAAAAAAAAAAAAAAAAAAAAAAAAAAAGCTGTAGTTTAATGTACGTTTACCAGAGTCAGAATTCAATTAAAAAGATGTTCTTTAGAGCATCCCTTGATGGACTCTGCATCTTTTTTTAGCTATACAGTCTGGGCAATACAAAGAAAGTAAAATAGGGACATGTAGGTGACATCTTCTGACTTGATTAGGAGTAACAGAGGTTTGTGATTTCAGTGCATCACAATTCTTGGATTAGTACCACTATGATATTAAGTTAGTAACAGAAAGACATGTCCCAGTAATAACCACAGCCAAGATACTGATAACATTATGTAATTGGTTTCATGTTCATGTTTAATTATTAAATTTGAGCTAGTGGATCAAATGTTTTCATGAGCTTCAACAAGCAGTCCCTAAAAAACAATATCCAAAGATAACTATCCAATATCATTCATGTCACAGAGTCTGTTAAAATCTTTGAAAAGTCTTTATGAAGATCAGAATGTGCATATTCCAAAGATGGAGAAAAAGCTTATTCCCAAGAAATTATATTGATTTTTAGAACAACTCATCTTTCTTTTGATTGACCTCTTTTTTTTTTTCTTACTTTTTAGTGATATTTAGTCTATTCTTTTTTATTTGTCTCTTTAATCTTAGTGAGAAAATTTCACATAGATATTTCAAGCCATTGTTTTCACAATGAGGAACATTGGCTAAATATGTGAATGATATAAAAAACCTCCAAAATCTGGGCACTGATGTAGACAATAATTTTAAAATCTATTTTTACTTAACCATTTCTTTAATATATGTTATAGTATAAAATAAGGTTATTATATAACAGGACAATGTGCAAAACTCTCCCCATAGTAGAGGAATAAATCTGTACTGTCTAGTGTATATTCAGTTGCATTTAACTGTGTTATGTACACAGTTACTGGTACTAATATCATCTACCCTGTACTCTCAAATAATGTTTTTTTCCCTCTTCTTTGTTGGTGTCTGTACTCATTTCTCCAAACCATTTGGTTTTTACTTAACACCATCATAGGGGAGTCAAAGTACACACCCAGTTACATGAACTTTTTGCTGAGTTTGGTGAAAAACAGCCATTGGAAGTTGTATCTGAGATTCAGGTTTTGTTGAGAACACCTTTACTTCAGTGAAAAAAAAGATAAAAAATTGGGACTTTATATATACATCTAACCTAATTTTAGATATCTACACTAAAGATGTATGAGGTAGTCTTACGTGTTTTTCTGTGGACAAGAGTAATGCACCTGTCAGGGAGTCCATGGGAACCCTCATAGACCTCTATGTTTTCTGTATAGATGTCTTAAGCCAGGCAGGCAAGGTGTATCTATCTCAGATATTGTTCCAAAGGGGTCTTTCTTTCTGCAAAACACTTTTAAACTCTCAGTCATGTGTCAACGTATAGGACTTGATATGTCTCAGTGTTGGCAAGAATGTTTGCTGTGAACCTTTGAGTCCATTCAGTTAAGCTAAGTGAATACAGTCTGTACTTTTCCTCACCTTGATATTACTGCATTTATGACATTTCCATGCATCATTAAAGTTCTGTTGAAATTGGTAAGCTGTTCTACCATATTAATTTTTTTTCCTTTTTTAGTATTTTAAGGCTTTGTCATAATTCTGAGTCAATTTTGCAAATGAAACTTTTTGCAGTTTTTTTTCCTCTGTTGAGTCCATAATATCAACAATATATGGATTTCTATCTAGTTCTTTAGATGTTAGCAGTGATGAGAGAAAGAGAAAGCAGATATATTTGATGATAGTCTTTATGTTCAGCTATGTTCTTGTCCTGGGGACGTTAACAACTGTTGAAATGTCACATGACAGAAAGGTACTCCAAAATGTGAGTCTACTCTATCAAACACATTGGTCTATCAAATCAAAAATCTACCAAGTATCTGTGGTCTATCAATTGCCTTTGAAATTTAGTATCGCTGTTGACTGAGAATTAATTTGAAGTACTTTTCCCCCAGGGTCTTCAGAATAAATGTTCTACATAGAATCTAATGGCCCTAAATCTATCTTGTTCTTCAAGATTTATATCATTTGGGCTTTTGAAATCAATGAGAAATTTCAGGATTATTGCACACTACCAACCAACACTATATATCTCTTTTCACACTATGCTTTCACACTACAAGGAACACTTGTTTTTCAGTGTTGTATCTGCTTTCTTATTCTTTGCCTTTCCCCATTTTTTTGTTTTTCTTAGTGTTCTTTTCTAGTGCTCTTCTTTGGCTAGCTTCATTGTCTATGACTTGATGTGCTGAAGTTTGAATTCCATTGTGCAGCTCATTTTTCTTCCGTTCTAGTCTGCCTCTGTCTCATCTTGAGATTTCTTTCTTGGATTTATTTTCAGTTTGGCAAAGATTGTGACTGTTCTTGATTTGACTGTTCAGTGTGCTTTTACATTTGTTTGAGTATAATCTATTTGATTTTCTGATTCACCATCTGGTGAGTTTGTGTTTGTTAGGTAACATGAAGTTGGAAAGAACTAGGCTGTTCACTAAACACAAATCAATGAGTTTCTCATCATTTTGATGATGATTTCCTTCCAATGCTTTCCCACTGTTCTCTCCACTTCTTCATTGTAGCATCCTAAACTGAGATTTACAGGAGGTAAATCATATTTTGGTATTCTTTCAAACAAGCAATGGGAGAAAATGTGGAAGACACCTTTGTTCCTTCTGGTTATCTTTCTGTGTAAGGGAATACCATGGCTCAATTGGCATACTTCACAAAATGTTGTTGAGTTTGGGATATGTATTGTATTGGTTGAACAAAACTGATGAGATGCTAGCCGAAAGGTGCTGTGAATGCAATTATCTTGAAGATTTTTTTTCACTGAAGCATAGGTAGATAAAATGGAGATACCTGAAATATATTCTGTCTACACCACCCATTCATTATCACTGATGGCCTGGATTCCTATTTATAATTGTTCAATGCACTTTCCTACTGATAACATCAATATTTTGAGGAACCTGCTCTTTAGAGTTTTGTTTGTTTGTTTGTTTGTTTGTTTGTTTTGCTTTGGGGTTTTTATTTGTTTTGTTTCTGGAGCTTTAGTATAGGGTAGGGGTTGATGAGGTTCTTGTGAGTGGTCATACTACTGGAATGGTTATTTATTCCCTCATGTGTAACTAGCAAAATTTTTACAAGTGAAGCCTTCACTTTGCATTTACACACATTTACATTTATCCAAGCTTAGGAAAGCAGCTATACAAAGTAATCCCATCACCAGAGCAATTACTTTGTAATATTGTTGTACATTGTTGTAACATAGTTACATATTTAAAATACTTTAAAGCAAGTTTCAACAACACTGCTCATGAGCTCATGCAAAAGAAAAGAAAATTTTATACTATTTGCACATATCTTATTTCCATTTCAGAAAAAGGCACTTGAAAGTCCACTGACATTTCCTTCATAATATGGTAAATAGATTTCTCACAACGGTTGTTGCTTTCAACTTAAGATGAATGTCAGTGAGATTGTGGGCAAGAAATCTCCTGTTGAATTCTAACAGATATGGTTTTGGACTGCCATGTACTTCCCTCGGGAGAGTGTCCTTAATGCACTGCCCTTGCCTTCCCTGGCTCTGCCTTCTTGTGGCACAGTCTCTTCACTTAAAGAGCGGTGCCCCCAGCAATGCCTGCAAAGCAACTTCCACCTTCCACTGTGGTGAGCGCTAAAATAAAACTTTGCAAATTTCTTGAAAGGAGTTTCTGAATCTGAGCAAAAGTCAAAGCCATTGTCCATTGTGTCTGTGGAGACACAGAAAATCACTTCAAGCTATGATGGCCTCTAGTTCAAGTGAAGTAAGCGTGAGAGAGAGAAGTGGATTTTTGTACCTTTTGCCACAGGATGCTTATTTTGTACTTCTTCAGTTTTAAGAAGTGTTAAATTAGGGTATAAAACATTCAGCACTTAATATCACACCCTTTTCATTGAATTCATTAAGACAAGTTGCTAATGAACAGGAGCAAGGAACCAATTAAGAGGATGTTACAAAAAAAAAGAAAAATAGAGGGAAGACATAAGCTGGTCAGAAAATGTAAGTGCAACACCAACAGCCACAAGAAGTCAAAACTAAGAGCTGAAAGAATCACTGGAAAAATATTTTTAATAAGGATTTATTGAAAATTATGTCATTTACACATTATTAGCTCCACCATGCTGCAGAAACACAGGAGGGATAATATGAATTGCTTTATTTATAATACAACAAACCACAATACCTCCAGGGTGTATATTGTCCGAACAGTTTTATTTCGGCACTCATTGCTACATTTCCTGAATGTCAGTACCTTGGTGGCTTACCAGCTGGATTGGTACAAAATATCTTGCTATTAATGTAAGTCAATCATCCTCAGAGTTGTTGACCTGGCTCCATGTGATCGTCATTCAGCTGAAGGAGAGCAATCCTGCACAAGCCAAAGCTAGTAACTTCAACCAGGATAGGATAGCACTTTAAGAATATAACCCTCTCCACAGGGCATTGACTCCTCTACAGTGCTAAACATCACAAAACTGCCTTTAAGAGACATAATATAAAAGGTTACCTGCAATTAGTGGTTTAAAAAATGCAATACTTACTTAAAGGTATGTGCCTTTGTCGTGGTTTTAGCCCAACTGGTAACAAAGCACCACGCAACCGCTCCATCGCTCCCCACCCCCTCCACCGGCCATGGTGGGATGAGGAGAAAATCCAAAGGCAGGCTCGTGGGTCGAGACAAGGACTGGGAGGGATCACTCCCCACTTATGGTCACGGGCAAAAGACAGGCTCAACTTGGGGAAGAAACAAAATCAATCAAATCAAAACAAGGATATTAGGAAGTAAAAACAAACCTCAGAATACCTCACACCCCACCCACCCCCCNCCCCTGCTCCACCGTGGGGTCCCTCCCACGGGAGACAGTCCTTCACCAACTTCTCCAACGTGGGTCCTTTCCGTGGGCTGCAGTTCGTCACAAACTTCCCTGGCGCGGGTCCCTTCAGCGGGCTTCAGTTCTTCAGTCACACACTGCTCCAGTGCAGGCTTTCCCATGGAGTCACGGCCATCTTGGGGGGCCTCTGCTCCCCCACTCACCCCCATGGGCTGCAGGGGGACAGCCTGCTGTCTCACCACAGGCTGCAGGGCCATCAGCCTCCTCAGGCGCCCTTCCTCCCCCTCCTTCTTCACTGACCTCTGTATCTGCAGAGGGGTTCCTCTCACATTCCGATCCCCAAACTCAATGCAGGTTCCCCTTCTTAGATCTGTTCTCCCAGAGGTGCCACCACCATCACTGATGGGCTCGGCCTGGGCCAGAGGCGGGTCTGACTTGGCGCCGGGGGAGCTTCTAGCAGCTTCTCACAGGAGCCACCCCTGTGGTGTCCTCCCCTGCTACCAAAAAAAACCATGCCACACAAACCCATAACAGCCTTTTTTCAAAAGTTACTTCCTTCTGAATTTGGCTGTGCTAATTTTGTGTGAAAACTCAATTTCCTCAAAATACTGCTGAAATGAAATTCTAATTCCAACCTCTACAACAAATTCCGCATTGTGTTTTATGACAGTTCCAGCCATTTCAGCCCTTAAGGGGTCTTAATGAAATAATTGCAGTCATAATAAAGAAAGAGTTATATTTCTTTCTGGGAACATTACTTCTCCCACAATCACTAAAAAGTGAAAATTTAAATAATATATATGAAGTGTATTTTCAAGTTCTGTTTTTCAGGCTACTACTTAAGTGATAAAAAATACAGAATAATGTGTATACATAATAGAGCAAAACAATATTCCTAATGGTAACTCTGTGTTCAAATAATTTTTCTGTCCTGTTAGTATCCTTGCCAGACATTTTCTATTTCTTTAGCCTTTCATGGATGTTGGACATGTGCTAACATGTTCACACTTCTATACAGAGAAGCACCTTTCCCTTTTCTATTTACAGGGAAAATAAATCCTTCATGAACTATAACAAATACAAGATGAAAAAAAATCAGCTAGGAAAATTTGTTTTAAAGAACATCATTCATCTGGGTGAATAAGTAAAAAAGTGAGACAATGTTAAATATTTTGAGAAATGGAACAAATTTGCCATAGTTATTTTAAATATGTATGCATTCTGTTTGAGCTGAATATCTATTGAATGAACATTGGATTTTAAATATAAAACTGATCAAAGGAATTTCAGGTACACTTAACCTCTTAAATCACTTAATTCTAAAGATTTGTCTGAGGTAGTAAATAGGTATCTATTTCTTATATAACTCATATACCCTCAGCAGGCTTATCCTTTTTTCTCTTATTTAGTTCAACCACATGAAGTTGTACACTCATATATTCAATATCTCAAATTAATAATTATGTTTCGGGCTTCTTCTTAACATTTGTCCTTATTAGTTGTTATTGTTTACACTAATCACATGGCTTTATTCTAGGATAGATTGACAAAAGTAACTGCTACAGTTAGATGGAACTGGTGATCCTACTAAGATTTAAATTTCTCAGGAAGTGAAAGTAATTTATGACAAAGCATCAGGTAAACATGACATGAGAATTTTAGAACATTTTAAATCTTTTTCAGACTACAAGTCCTTGTACAGCAGACTGAGGAAAAAAATATGAGGCTTATCTAGGATTTACTAACAGGGTGAAGACTTTTTTAGGTTTTTCCTTCAGTCACAGAAAAAAGTATGTATGCATGATTGAGCCAAGCTGTAAAGAGTACAGCCAGAGCCCTGTCTGACTCATTTAATTGCCTCTGTGCCAAAGTTCCAGTGAAGGACTTTGGGAATAGTGTCTGACTCCTGTCTTAATAATTAAGGTTCTATGTCACATCTAGTATAAAGAACGTCCCATGTGTGTATAAAATTTGCCATCTAAAGTATCTGAGCATGCAATCCTAAAAAATTTTTCTATGAGCATTAGTGCAAGTAAGACTTGACTTCTGGAATGATCTAAGATAGATGACACAAAAAAAAAGGGGATAAAGACACTGAAGTCTCCAAAGCTGTGTATTATCATTATTTAAATAATTAGCCATGAAACAAAGACCACAAATCTTACAGATGAGACAAATTATTATTTGTAATTCAGAGCTGAATGGGTGTGATATAGCTGCAGAAAGCAAGACACTATGTAATATAAGAGGCCTTGGGGAATACAGATAAAAGATGACAGCTGAACAGTAAGGGCCTGATTCAATCCATTAAAGTCAAAGGAGGCTTTGGACTAAGGCCTAAGAGAATAAAAAACAGTATCTTATCAAAAATCTGTATTTTCTATTCTGCAATATATTTTGCCATCATATATTTTGTGTCTTAATGATAAGCTATTAATTCTAATCCTCAGATACTCTATTATTATTGAAATAATTAATAATCTAAACCAGTGTCACAGTCAAGAAATTACTAAGGCAAAGAATGCAGTACTCTGCATTGAATCAAGCTGTAGGTGGCATTCAGATCTCCATACTTATTCCATCGGATTAAGATTCTTAACTTTCCCTCTGTTTTACCAGCTGTGTGGTTTGGACAACAGTAGACAGATGATACTCAGGTTATAGGTGATATTATTTGGATGTACAATTAATCTGGAAAAAAGAGACTATAATAAAAGACAGAAACATATTATTTTTTCATAGAATATACAGCTTCTTGGATATGTAAGTAAAGTAAGAGGAAGAATATTTCTTTTTCTTTTTCCCACAGACAGTGGCAAGTCTTTGATTTCTAAGTTTTTCAAAATAAAAGAATTGCTCTAACGTTATGCTTTTGAGATAGGCTATAGAAAGGACACATTTCACAGAATAGACCTGTTTGCTAGGTGAAAATAAGATAGGGGGTTTTTTTCATTGCAGTGGAGCCCTTAAATTTGGAAAAAAAAAATATTAAAGAAAATTTCCTTGAAAAATTTGTGAAGCCATCTCAGTGGAAAAGTTACCTAGATACAGGGAAAAAGTCTATAAGAATTCTCTCATTTATCATTAAGGACTGTAACTGCCATCACCTTACAGGTTTGTTAAAGGTATATATTTACTGTTATTATCGAAAGTTACTCCTCTGAACATATATTAATATGTTTACTTATCTATAACTAAATGAAGAAAATATGAACAGTTGAAGTCATACTGGAGATATGCAAGCTAGACTGTGAGGGAAGCTGTACAAAGTGCATTCAATAACATGAGGGGCTTATTAAAACTTTTCTAAAGTGATTGTGCACAAAATAATGTTATTACATAATGATTTTCATATTCAAATCAAAATTGCAGATTTTAAAAACTCATTCCTGAAGGACAGTGGATCAGTACATTACCTATTAGTATCTAATACTGGAAAAATTATACAGGAATTCAAACTAAAGGCAAAATTTTTTAATATGACTATGTGTCTATCTATACACGAACACTCATTTAGGCAAATGACACCTGCTCCCACAGCCAGCCAAGGCAATATAGTGATATGAATGGTACTTTAAATATTGACATCAACAATTTACTCGACTGGTATCTACAATTAAATTTAGCTAAAGTTTTGATAAAAGCGTTCCTTATCTGTGCTTTGTCCCTTCTACTCAAGAACTGAACATGGTGCTGAATGGACAGTATTTTTAACACGACATTTTAGGGGCTGGCCTCTGACCTTTCATGAATATCTAAAACAATTTGCCAAAGTCAGGTCACAAAAGAAATGTGTTAAAATAAGCTATTTAAGCTTATTACACTTCTTATTTAAGCTGGTTAAAAATTAAGTGCCAGTTCAGACATCCTAGTATCTTCACTTGTCCTCTGCTGTCCAACTACAGTACATTGCATTAATTCGTATATAACTTCATTTGGTCATATATTTATGAGGAACTTTATGATCTGGGAGCTACAAGATGGAATTTCCATGGAAAATGTAGAATTTTGTCTTTTTGGCAAACATTATAAGGAGTGCCAACTTTTAGCAGACTATCACTGTCTAATTGCTACAAAATACTCATCACTAAAATTCAGCATTTGATTCCATGCCCATCCTAGACTGCCATGTAACAGTCTCTTTAACTTAGATGTGTCTTTAACATGGTAAGTTCTATAGTGAAAATATCTCTTTGATCTTAAAAAAAAAAGGCTCAAGGAAACCTTAAGGCGTAGGATAAGTGATACTCATGAACAAATCCCCACAAATTCCATGGTTCTACCATTTTTTCCTTAAAGTTTTAACCTACTGTACTTTATACCACGCAGCTGAAGAAGTTCTGGACCAGCCAAAGTTCACACTGAGCTAAACTTTAAAAAGAAAACAATGTGAACATCCAGACAGCAAAAGCTATGAATTTCTGGCAGGTGGCTGTTGTCCATACCCAATAGTGGTCCATGGAGATTCAATATAACAACCTCCCGAACTATTCCTTCCTTAGAAATATATGTGTTTTCTGAAAGTGTAACAAACTGATGTTCAAAACAGCTAATATTTCTTGCAGCACTAAGTATACATGGTTGTCAACACAGACTTATCTAACATCCCATGGGGACAATAGGTTAAATATTAATCTACTTGAACTAAACATAATCCATATATGATCTGTCTGCTGCTTGTATCTATTCAATAGATAAGAGCAAGACATCAGGTACTATTAAACAGTGACAATGTGATTAGCATCAAGGTCAAATTTTCTGAGAGGGCAAAATGAAACAGGAGCTGAAATATCATTCTGAAGTCAGTGGTGCCTAAAAGCATAAGTCACTTAAAAATATTTGTCATCTCAAACAGTGTGAGAATTTTATTTTTAGTCAGACTCAGGTAGAATTATAGATACAAAAGTGACTTCAAAAGGTCACTTATCTTATTCTCCTGCCTTGAAGTCAACTGTGCTTATGACATTTCTGATGTCTTTGGCTTAATATTGAGCATCCAGTGACAGAAATTCCATAATAACTGGTATGTTAAAATAACTTATGGTAATTTTCTCCATAATGTTTCTCTCTCTTAAATAATGTGTCCATGACTATCATCCCAATTTTACTGGACTTGCAAACTGTCCCTAAGCATTTCATGATTGCTACTTTTAACTTTTTTTTTCAGTTCCCTTCTATGAATACCCTTATTCTTAATAAGCAGGAGCCTTACTGGACCTTGAGTTTTGAATCTACAGTAAAAGACATGAAAATGCACTTTGAGCATGTATCAGTGGAATACATCAGACTGTTCCTGTCTTCTGCACAAGAAATGGATCTGAGAACTTTGGAGTACAAATAACATTTTCTATAGAAAAATATTTTCTAAATTATAGAAGTTTTGAGTTTTAATGAAACATAGATGTTCAAAGATATTGATAGATGTAGAGCAGGTTTTGCAACAGCAAAAGCATCTAAACATCCATTGACAGGGGTAGAGGTTGGCTGTCTAATCTATTTGAAAATCCCAAGAGGCAAACATTTGAAGACTGTTAATGTACTCTTTAGTACCTAGATTCTTCATGTTGATATTACTTTCAGAGCCAGTCATCATGTGACTGAAAACACAAACCATAGTTTAAAGTTTTGAGACCTTTCAAACATTAATGTTGGTAGAGTAGTTTACTGCTCTTTGTCTAAACTGCTATGATCTAACATTGTATGATAACGAAGTGAGGAATCAGAGATTAGCACTGATTTGTTGCCATAAAGGCTGGAAAATAATCATGAGAGAGAAAATAAAAAGAAAACAAGAAAAAAGGAAACTTTGGGACCGTATGTGAAGAAATTATAATTTTATTTATACTTTCCAACACAATGTACATTGATATACAAGTTTTTATACAAATATTTTGGCTTTTTTTTAACAAAAGCTTGGAGATATGTCATATGAATAATTTTTTCAGCTACCACCAGTCAGTACAAACAAATTAATCTCAGAAAATATTTGGGAATATTGAGAATAACATGCTACTTTACTGTGACAAACGGTTATCCGATGCTTTTACTGCTAACGTACATTTTTCTTCCCTTGTAAAGGGGCTTCCTTTTTCTCCCTGAATTTATTTCCATTAGACATAAACTTCCCTAGAAGTCAGTGAGACAGAACTTTTCCTTTATCATTCTCACATTAAAAAAACATTTGATATAATAGTAAAGATAACGTTAGGCTTGCTTTAATGGTCAGGAAACAACTTGATTTAGGCTTAGAAAGAACTATAAAATTCTTTTATAGTTTTAACTGGTATATCCAGTTGTGTTTTCTTCAATATGCTAAATAACTTGCGGTTGTGCAGGATCAGGTTTCAACAGTGCCCGTATTTGACATAAAGTTTTACTATTGTTTGGAGTAGAAGTATAAATCAGGTAATACATGATAAGTGAGCAAAATACTTGCAAATCTCATTCTCACAGAAGTGGCAACAATTTCAAGTTCATACTGAAGTATTTTTACAGTCAATGTATTTTGCTTTGCAGTGGTCAAGCAAAATAGACATTCTGTGGTTTAGGAACATACTTAGCTCCTTTCTCCCACTTCCAAGGATTGCAAAACAGATTCCAAT
>VYZV01017806.1:11597-38715 GCA_013401275.1 Pandion haliaetus
TCAATTTCTGTGTCTGCTGTCAGATCTTGTGCAAGTTATTTGTTCCCTCTTGTACCTCATTTTTTCCAGTTGAATGTCTTATTAACTTCAATAATGTCTGGATCATGTCTTACATTTCTACCGATTGGAAATATATCTAGATCTAAAAAATAGTTTGCTGTAAATCTCTTGCAGTCTTCCTTTTTTCAGATTGTTATTACTGAATTCTTTACATGTTTGTATATTAAACAAAATTTTGAGTTCCTGCAGTAGTGTAGTAATACTTTGTGAAATAGATGGAATTTGCTACATGAGTAAATTTGCTGAGTGTTTTAGAAATTCTGAGGAGGATAAAATTTTATACAGTTAAAAAAAAAAAAAAATCACCCTCCCCATTTGGAAGAGGAAGTTACTAAAAATGTTACAAAACTAACAACTAGTGCAGTGGATAAAAACCACTTTGGATTTAATAGGCTAAGAACTGTTGGCGAACATCTTGACTTATTAACTGGTAAGTAAATCAGATACTTTTTCCTTAACTTATAAGGGCATAGGAATATCAGAAGAACAGAGCACAGTGTGTGCACCTATAGCTTTCCTTCTAAAAGTTAGCTTGACAAAGTGCATTAACTTAATTGCAGACAATTTCATTATTTGTCCTTGAGATCTGTTTTACTATTATAGTGTTACAACACTGTGTATGTTGTAAATAAATAAAGCAGGGGTTATCACCAATGCACGCTGGTCATGATAAAAGTGGAGAGATTCATGTGGATTTCTGTAGTAGTCAGGTGTCTGGAAATACTGAATGTCAATATACAATGAAGTGAATTTTAATTTTACAGTTTCTTCATCATGTTCACTCTCTTACACCTCACCCACCTCTACCAACAGTCAAGAGTCAAGATGCCAGCATACCATTAAAACTGAAACAGCTGGACCGCCTTCACCCGTTGATTGGCCAGCAGCTGTTGGACCCTCCACTTCTCAGGTCCCGACCCCCTTTGTTGGATACCCCTCTTCTGGACATTTGTCCCCTTTTGCTTTCTCCCCACCCACCGGACACTCCTTCCCCATTGGGGTCCTTCCCAATGGCTCTTTCCTTCTTGGGCCTTCTTCTCATGGACCGTCAAAGATGGACGTTCTCATTTCCGAAGTGAGGGAACTAAAAGAGGAAGTAGTTAATGTGGTCCAGGAGTTGAGAACGGTAACAGATCACCTTGGCCTTTTGGTGGCCTGTGTTGGACAGAGTTCAGGATTTTTTCCAGCTCCTGGCGCTCCTTCTGAAGGTTAATGCTTTAGAAAATCATAGCCTCCATCTAACAGATGAATTCATCTTGTAAAGGTTTACCCGGATGAATATCTGTTAAATGCATTTCTGTGTTTTTGACTCAGTTTGAGTTCTCAAAATCCTTGTATGTCAAAGCATGTTTTAAAGCAATTTATGTCTTGTTAGTAACTTCTGTTACATCTGCTTTTGTATTTTTTAATATTTCAAAATACTCTTTAATCAATGTATACATACTCACACACATACCTTTCATATATATATATCTCCATGCACACCTTATGGATCTATCTGAATTTTCTGTTTTTAACTAGTATAATGTGTGCAGAGTAGTCACATGCTGCTACTTGGTACGTTTTCTTAACTTCGTATTCGTAAAGTGAGAGGTACTTTTCACCAAGCGTAACTTTTCAAAGTGTATTTCGAGAGAAAATTCTTAGCCATGGCTTCTCTTAGTCTGTTGGTTGCTATGAAGCTGAAAGTGGCATCATGGTAACAAACAATGGCATTAGCAAGGAAGACTGGCCTGGGAGGCCACAAGTTGGGTTTTCCTCTTTCTTTCTGGTTGCAGAACAAGACATTGGTAGCGTTCAATGAAGGGGTATTATGTCTACTCATTAAAAGTCAGTAGTTCTGCCATGATAGTTAAAACAAATTTAAAATCAGTAGGGAGTTGCTTTACTTTTGGTTTCCATAGTGGCAATTTTACAAGAAAAACTGCTGGTGCATAAAATAAGTTAAACATTACTTTCATAAAGGTGCTTTCTTATCCTTAGAGCTTGAAAGGCACTAGGTATAGAAAAATAGGTGAAGGAGCTTTCAAATGCTTAACTAATTAAAAAAGGCAGAGAAAGAGAAAAAAAATTCATGAACAGGACAGCAAAAATGTTATCCTAAGATGAGTGAAGTTGCTTGTACATCAAGAAAATATACATCCTCCATTACTGGATGAGAATGATGTTAAGTTTACACTCTCTCCAAAAATAAAGCAATCTGTTTTTCTGTGTTTAGAATAGCTTTAGGCCAATTTACAACTTGTCCGTAAGTATCTTCAAACATTCAGAGTAGCCGATGAGGAAGTTTCTATTCTGGGCAGAGCAGGGACCTGACTTTTCCTTCAGCCCATGTACACTTGCGTTTCTGAATGAATGAAGAGTAATAAAATGTTTAGAAATACAGATAGAAAGACAAGTACAGTAGGAAGCATACAAAGAGTTTTGCTTTTTTGCATTCCTGGAAATGGCTGTTATTTGCTCAATAAAGTCACTGTAAAAAATCTCATTATAGGTTCTTTTGTCTTTTATTTTGACTAATATATTGTGGCAAGGCCTATTACTTAATCATTTCCATGTGTGATTAGTGACTTGAATACATTCAGGGCTAGCATATGCATCACCCATATACATTAGTGAAAGATGTAAGTGCAAAGGCATATGTTTCTTGTATGTATAGCACCTGTTCTGTGATGAACTTTATACTATGGCAACATCCTGTTACCTTGATGGTGACTTGAGATGTCCTTTGCTTGAAATTAGTGATAAAATGCATGTCTCAGTGCAAGATTTGGTCCAGAAACTAGTACATGTAATTGCCTATTCCAATGTTGCTGAATAAGAGATTTCATTAGTATTTTTGAAACTGATCAGCTCCTGTTAGAAGTTGTAGGTTAAGTAGTATTCTGTATGATGTAGCCTATGTGGTACAGAATATCTTCAGTTACCAAAAGAATAGGTATTTAATAGCTCATGAATCATAGGTGTCCAGTTATGGTACATCTGTGAGATGGAAAAAAAATAATTTAGCACACTTAACTTTTTTTAAGCACCTCTACCTTTTGTATTCATTGATAGATCCTTTGTTTCTGTGCTGTTTACATAGATATGTTTGGAAAGGTTCTTAATTGCTCTTTTTTACTGCTTTCATACAAACTGTATCAAACTTGATCAAAGTGGTATATTTCAGTGTGTTAAATATTTTGTCTCAGTTCAAAACCATTCTCCAGATGGATCTACTATTAAATTAATATAGCACACCTATTAAACCATCCTAGACTGTTACCAGTATAGACTATAATAGTAATAAAAAGGAGATGTCATAACCTAAATGGTTCTAAATCAACAACTTCCTTACATTGTTTTATCTCAAATGCTTCTTTAATTTATTGCATTAGAAATTGGGAATACTTTTCTGCCTTTTGCAGTTAAGGTTACAACATTTTTTTCATTTTCTAGATGAGTTCATTACATTCTGAGTATTAATGAGATGTTATAGTTGTGCATTTTTCTTTGGAGTTTGGATGACTTTCTGTAAGATAATCTAATACATGACTAAAATGTACTCTAAAGTCTTTATAATTTGTTTGGCTTTTTAATTAGATTTTCCCACATTTCCCATAATGCTCTTCTATGACAGCTATCTACTGGAATCACATCTCCTAACAATGATTCATAGATGATGAAAAGGCCCAGTCCATTTCTGAAGTGTAAAGTTAAATAAAGAAGTAGTCGAGTACCTAAAGTACACTGTAACTGCGTAAGGGTTATTTATGGCAGTGCAGAGTACTTGGAGCCTCATGTGGGTTTGTTAATGACAGTATATATATTTGTTATAGTACATTCTTTGTGGCAGCAACATTGTATTTTTGGTCTTGCGCTTTTTATCTCTGTTTCCAAAGTCAGCCTCACTACTTGCAGTGTCTGCTCCGTGTTTAACAGGTAGCCACTGAACTCTGAGGCACTCTGGGTACTTCCCATAAGACATCTGATGGGCTGTGGTGGTACAGAGGTGGTTGGATAAACTGAGTCTGGAGTTGTGGGAAGAAGCGAGGCAGGAGAGGCTGCAGAGCTCAAGTCTGGCAGTCTGCTGCTGGCCCCCGTGGGTCACTGCAGAGGTGGTGGAGACATTCTCAGCTGTCTCCAACAGCAACACCCTAGATCCCCATGGCCTCTGTGGCGGCACTTGTGGCATGGGGGTCTCACAGCTGGACAATGCTTCTGGTATGAGGCATGTCAGGTGAGGAAGGCTGGCCAGCTTTATGGCAGCAGATCAATGCATGGAAAAAAAAGGTATTTTTCTCTACAAGAAACAGTGCAGGTATGATAATGCAGTCATGCTGATTATGAACCTTTCCTGGGAGGTTTACTGTCACTTTCTCATAAGGAGTGGCAGGGTGAGTTTGAAGGATGAGAATGAAGAATTGCTGCCCACTGGTCTTGCAGGATAGCGTGCCATAGTTTCAGCCTAATCTTAGTGGCAATAGATATGAATTTAAATAGGAATAATCTCTTCAGTATGGCAGTTAATTACTTACATGTCATATGACACTGTGAAACAACTGTTATGGGATTAGGTCTGTATGTCCCATCCTACTGTTAAATGTTGCTTTGGGATGTGGATGTTTTTTATGTGTACATATTCAATATTAATACTCTAAACTGACCATCATATCTTTCCTCTTCTCCTGTTTTATAAACTGCCTTTTATTAAAACTGAAAAATTAAAAAAAAATAATAAAACTTTAGGAAATGTGTATGCAGCTTTCCCAATTACCCTAACTTAAATAGCCATGCACTAAATTATACTTTTCAAAAGCTAGTGTATATAATTTTAACAGGAACTGTACTGAGTTGATTTGCTTTCTGTCCATAAATAGTAGGATAATCTGTAATGCAATGAAGAAATTTGATTGTCCAGCTTTATACAGTTAGTCACACACACCAACAAAATTGTCCTACAACTTGCTTGTATAGAGAAGGTTCCCCACCTTCCCACCTTCCCTACCCCAAGTATGCTGGGAGATATAAAAGCAGGTAGATACAACCGTTCTATCTGTTGTCCAAACACCTTTCTGTTGAGGAAAAGAAAATCATTCCACAGAATGTTACTGTTGGCAATGGAGTACCATATTCTGCAAGTTTGCATGTGGGTAAGGATGAGAAGAATGACATGTTTACTCCATCTAAAGGGTTTCTGACTCTCATGTTTCAGCTGTCTGAAAGTTCTTGCATCACTTTCTTCTCTTATGTATTTTAATATTTATTGAGCAATGAAAAACAAAATAGTTTAATTTATTAGAAAAGAATAATAGAGAATGAACAAGGAAACAATTCAGTTTCTATTGTAAGAAATTTACTTTTGCTTCACAAATTTACTCTTCTTTTGCTGTAGCTTTTCTGAATTGCAATATTGTTGCAGTGTTTTGCTTGCCAGCTTGCAGTACTGCAAATGGCATTGGAAGAAATTCTAGCCTAGTTCCTCTTCTTAGGTTTTTCACTACAAATCACAAAAGATAATACACTGAAGTAGTTTCTCTGTTGTGAAATGGCAAAACGGCACAACAGAGTGTTTGATTAGCCTTGGGCATGGTTCCTGATAGGAAAAACAATGTCACAGTCTGATAGACTGGATTGTGCAATATCAGAGGTGTGCCTGTGAAAATAACTTTGGCGCTAAGTAGGCTGATTTGAAGATGGGAGGTTATAAAATCTTTTTACACTGAAATATTCTATTCTAGTATAAAATTTTTGTATGTAAAATGCTTTTCTACGCTTGATGTAGAAGCAAAAATAAAACTGAGATCAGGTTTTTTAAATGTGAAGAGAGCAGCTCTTGTCAAACTTAACACTGACTGCTCCTCAAGTTCAGAACACTCTCAGCTGTTAAGCAACATGCATATATATCTTCATGTAACACCTCACAGTTTTTTCAAAAGCCAGTACAAAGGCCTTCACACTGAGAATTGCAACACGTGTCTCAGAAAGTCACAGAACAGAACTGACATGATTTTTTTGTTTGTTTGTTTTGTTTTGTTGATTTTCCACTCAAGAAAACATTGATTGTCAGAACTGAATTTTTCATGGAAATAAATAAATTTTTATGAGAGTTTCTCTCTGGTCTGACATAAAACTTACAGTGCGGGGGAATGAGACACCAACCAGCCAATGATTAGGGCACAGATTTGGACAATAGGAGGGCTAGATGCAAAGCCTGATCTCTGCCTGACACTGAACAGGAACTCTAGCAAGTCTTACTCTGTTCTAGGCATCAGGTATCTCAGACACCAAGCTGTTCATGCACATCTGTCTTTCTCTCCTATTTATTAACAAAAAGTATGTCACTGTTCTTTTTTTGTGAAGAAGATAAATCAATTAAAATATTTTGATTTTCAGGATTCTTGGTTTCCATCCAACCCCAGTGCCAAGTTGTTAGGATAGATATAACAAAGACTTTTTCTTACAAATGAGAGGTGGTTGTGCTTTAGAGTCACTCAGCTGTCAATATTCAATGTTAGCTGCCTTATTAAGACCTGCAGTTGAGAAATACAATGTTGAAGGAAATCAGACTGAGCACATCTGAAAATTGGTGATGCTAGCTCTGCCTGTGCAGAGTGGCCCTGCTTGTTCTTCACATGCACAGGTGCAAAACAAAACTGATTCTCCTGAGCACAGTGGGATTTGCATTGATTCATCATACAGCTATCCAATATGAATTTAAAATTTTACTTAAATTTTCACACATGCTTCACACAAGTGTACCTACCAGATGTGGTGGAGACACTGGAGAGTGAGGCCTGGCTGGATGTGATGTATGTAGTGTATCCTGCCACCAGAAATTATCCCAGGTACTGCCTCTGGGAAAAGAGCAGTTAGTTTAAAACTGTAGCATGAAAGGGTGCTTCTTATAGCTTGCCAATGGTGCTATGGACTCAATAGATTTCCTGCTTTCACTATGGTTATATATATAGTAAGTTAAACGTTGTTTTATCTTGCTTTCTCTGGAGGTGAACTAATGAGTTGTAAATGAATCTTTACAGATTGTTGTTTGAAGGAGTGTACCTTGTAAAGAAAGACTTGTGAAACTAAGCAGTAGAAAAGATATTAATGAGAAGATTTAAAGAATAAACTGGGTTAAAAGAGATTTAATATTTGTTTACAATTTCTTCTTACTCGGCTCACGAGCATGTCTCATGAGGAAGAAGGAGAAGCTGCCATGTTGTAGTGGTGAGCAAGAAAGCAGATCAGGTGTCCAGAAACAGGCAGGTGGATGTTTGAACTTGCCTTGGATCACTGCTCGATTCCAGCCAAGTTCTCCCAACAGGTGGCTTGTTGAGTGGTGTGCCAAGGGGACATTCATCCAGGGAACTGCCTGGATGACAAGCTGCTTCAGACTGAAGAAGAGGGTCTTTGCTTTGATGAGGAAACTGCCAAAACTCATGTCTCATTAGTGTTTCCTAAGGTTCTTTGGAAGTGAACGACAGTTTAATTAAAGGCTGATGTAAACACGTTTCTGCACACTTTCCCTGCAGCATTTTATCACATTAGAATTGATCAAAATTGTTGCCTTGGGCTGTCTTGAACAGCTATACATCTGGAACACCATTTGTGCAAGCTGCTGCTGAGCAGGCTACATACGCTATGCTTCACAGCAGCTCTTCTGCCTTCCTATGTAGACAGATTTACCTTGTTGGGAGATGAGATGATCTAACTCTTTTTATTTGCATAAGACCTTTTTTCTTTGATGTGATGCTTTAAAAGGTATAACATGCCATCCGTTTGGCTTCATACATACTGTATCTCTACAGTAATATGAGAATACAGGCAAGAGTGATTTGGAACAGCACCAAGAATTTAAAAAAAAATAAAATCACAAAACCTCCTGTTTTTCACATTTGAAGAAAATTCTCAGCAGGACAGGACATGGTGTCTGATTAATGTTGACCTTTTGATAACTTTGTCGAAGTGCTTTTGGCATCTTTCCGCTTTTCATCTGTACTTAGCATTTTTTCCAATAGTCTTAAAATAAATCACACTTGAAACTGTTTTATTTTCATTCTCAAAGTAATAAGAATTGGAATCTCATTCCTGAAACTTTGACACAGACGTAAGAGCAATTGGCCTATTTTTGTGACCTCTGTTTGTCATTCATTATCTAATTTTCAGTATATAACAGCTCTGTGTAGCTACTACACTATATCTCATGATGTGGAAAAAAAAGGCATGTTTTAAGATGAGAAAACTGTGTGTTTTCTATTATGTAGAAACTACTTGTAAAATCATATGAAGTCTTCCTGTCACTTTTTCTGCTTTATTTAAAGGCACTGTTTCTTACAATCAAAACTAAAGACAGTGAAAAACTGCTTTACATTTCCCCCCCCACTTTTTGTTCTTGTAACGGGTAGCTTCCCAAAGAAATGTAACTTTTGTGTTTTCCTATTAAAACTCTAATCCTCCTCTCTTGGCCAAGGAGGAGATGGCTGCAACCTTTCTTCCTAACCTATACAGTTATTGTTCTGTCTACCCTGTTGGCTGCATCTGTTATTTGGCAGTGGCAGGAGCATGAATGCTCCGTTACGATGGCCAGGCACACACGGGGAGAGCTGTGGGGGCTATCTGAATTACTTCTCAATGTGAAGTGCATTGTTTTAACAAAGAAGCTGCTGCCTGCACTTCAGCCCTGATTCTTTGCAGTTTCTTATGCTATATATAACAAGACTTCTTCTGATAGTACTTCATGATCGTGTGCTGTGCAGCATGTGTTAAAGTTGCTGTTTTGGTGGGTAAGAAGTATTTTTATGGCAGTGCTGAATTTTCTATTCCTGACTACAAGTTGCGTTCACCTTTATAAGGAAAGTCTTCTGTATGAGAAGTTCATTGCATTTGCTTTGTGATTTATGCTGTCTATTTTCTATGTGCTAACTACAATTCTTACTTGTGTAAAGTAGGAGCAGGAATAAATTACAGATTTTTAAAGCAAATGCTAGGGTTATCATAGTTACCAATCTCCTTTTCAGTAGATTCTTTTCAAATGAGTGATGCCACTGGGGGGTTAATGGGTACTCTGATTACATTGCACTTCATATAGCTTACTTCTTTTGAGCATCTACAATATTTTGGTTTTGAAAAAAATGACAACTTTTGCTTGTTTAATGAAGTAACAGTCACGAATCAAATTAAATCTCTGTTGCATTCCAGAAATCAGAGCTGCTGACGCATGCAGCCCTTAAGGAGCTAGGCAGCTCTTTCATGCGTTCTTTTGTTGAATATGAGCTTTACATGAGGAAAAGATTTTCCACTCTCAGCCCATGGTCTGATTTTTCCTTGGAGAGACTTAAGTGCAGTACTTTTAATCTGAAATAAAATTAAACTGTTTGTACATTCTCTCTTTTGTGAAAGCCTATATGTGGTAGAGTCAACAAGATACTTGGTCACTGGTAAGTTCTGTGACAACTACTGATGACCACAGCATTGTAGTGGGAGGCTGCATCTACAAGCTGTTAGGCATGCTTATCTTTTTTTTCAGACTGTAACAGTGCAGTGTTTCTGCAAAGACAGAGATCATGCATACACAGAACCACAGTACAAAGACAATAGCTGGTTAATTTTGTCCTGGGCTTTTATAAAACCCTACATCTGTTGTGGAGGTGTGAGAATTTTCTTGCTCTGATAGAACTAGGGCCTTATGTGAAGAAGCTAGGACCATCATTTGAGCAGAAAATAAAACATAACGAAATATTTGAAAATCATTCCACAATTAATGTGCTTTCTTACCATGGTTTGTCTATGCAAAACTCAATTTTAAAAAATTCAGTTTTGCAATTTTAAATATTATTTCTTAGCTTAGCAGAATGTATTCAACAAAACTGTAACCATTTGGCAACTTTGTCTTTGCTACCTGCTGATAGATTCAAAGAAAAAATATTGCTTCTTTTTCTTCCTCAACAATAATTTATTTACTAAATTTTTATGAGACAGCTAGAGGTGCTTCTCTCAGCACTCTGTGTTTTTGATAACAATGTAAAATTGCAACAGATCAGTAAAATAAAAAGCATACAGTAACCTTTGTCATGTCTGTTAAAGCTGAGTGTTGAATTGCTTTGTTGTAAAGAAATTCCTTGCTCTTGCTTAATGTTTCACTGAATAAAAATCCTTTCTTTGCAGCCTTCTTGAAGAGGTGAACCTTGCAGGGTATCTGGGAAGTCAGCAGACTTAGTAATCAGGATGAAAGAGGAGCAGGGGCTTGCAGGGGGATGGTGGAGGGGCACTGGCAGAATCTGGTCTGGGTCTGGCGCCAGTGCCGATGCAGGGCTTGACAGCGGCATGGGGCAGAGCAGACAAGTGGTCTCTCAGTTTGATGGGTCCTGCTGCAAGCACAGCTTTCAGGGTCAAAAACCCCACAGTTAAACTCCAGCCAGTTCAGAAAACATTGGACCAATTTCATCTCATTAAGGCGCTCACATTTTACAGGCCTGTCTTTGACCTCCAAGGTGATTGTATGTCCCCCAGAATAGCACAATACAGTGTTCCAATATTAAAAGTGCCAAAATAATTTTAAGGGCTAACATGGTCCACGTAGGAAAGTCAGCTGCAATGTGGCCCCAGTCCAGTAAAGTACTTAAGAAATGACATTTGCTTTAAACATGAGTTAATCCCATTGATTTGAAATGGAAGCCACTTACGATATCGATGTGTGTACTATAAAAATATTATAAATAACTTTGAAATAATTTGGTGCAAAGCCCAACAAATGTTGTTTAACTAACTTAAACTTTGAGAAAGAATCCAGTATTTTTGCTTTATACAATATCAATAACCCTGCATGGTAGAAATCATTCATTTGTCCCTACTGGTGTGTTATCTTCACATAGTGAACTCTAAAGAGACCTTTTTATGATAGGGAAACTGGAGAGAAGAGATGGGAAGGCCCTGTTTGAGTGTCCTGGTTTGGGCTGGAAAATACGAGATAGGGAAGTTAAAGTACCCTTTATTCTTAGGGAGGTTACATTGTTTAACTATGGTTTTGGGAAGGGTAAGGGATGGGTTTCGAAATAACAAAATAATAAATACTGTAAACCAGCATGTGTATGGCAGTTGCCCTACACACCTGAGTGTAGGTGTTCCATTAAAAAATGCAATAAAGATTATGTGGCTGTTGAAGGATCAGATGATTTGGTGATGTTCTGGGGAGCTGAGAAATGTCTAGGGAGATTCTGAAGATATACATTTCTTCACTGTTTGGCTCGTGTGGTATGAAAGGAATGTAATTTCTGTTTTGCAGGACGAAGACCAGTTCAGGGACTATTATTCATTCTCAAGTTTGAAAGCAATAGTTTAAAATTAGTTTATTGGTCATCGGGGAGTTGGGTCACCAAACAATATTTATGCAAGAACAGTGAAAATAAATATCTTCAGTGTACAAAACCATGTGTCCTGAGATAAGCTTCTAAGCTAATGTCACTGTTCCATTGTTTTTCTATTGTAGATATGTCTTCTCCTACAATGAAGAAACCTGAAAAGCCTTTGTTTAGTCCTACTTCTCCCCAGGATTCTTCACCAAGACTGAGCACTTTTCCCCAGCATCATCACCCAGGAATCCCAGGAGTTGCACACAGTGGTGAGGGTTATGGAGGAGGAAGAAATACCTCCCTATTCATTTGGGCCGTTCTCCTTTCCTACAATCACATTGTCATGTGTTTTTGCAGACTTTCTTAGAGACCTAATCCCATTGATAATACTGATGAGAGTTGACATGGAAGAGGTTGGGGTATCCTTGCAGGAATGCTCATTAAATTCAGTTCAGGTAGTCTGACTGCTGCAAGTCACTGGAAAGGATTTAGGATTAACCAGTGAATAAAATAAATTGTAAACTGCATGAAGAAACTTATGGAGGAAAAATCCTCTCTGTCTTTCCTCCTTCCACCTATATCCTTTTTTATTATTGTTGCTGAATAGGTAGGATTTAATACACAAGAGAAGTCACAACCATGTTCACTATGTGACACAATGAAGTAAGTACCAGTGCTTCTTCCGAATACTCTGTCTAAAGAGGTAGAATCCTGATAAATATTTTTCAACATCTGTTTTCTGGAATCCATAGTAAATCCATAATAAAACTTCACTTAAAGTGTGAAGGAGACACTTGAAATGTGACAGTATGGATGTTATCTTGAGGGTTTATCAGGAATGATAGGGAAATTCCAGCATCATGGTCTGTTTAATTTTAGAGGTGAGAGTGACCCTGATTCTTCAGATGAGAACACGGTTCTCGGAAGTCTCCCCTCAGCAGCTCATCACGTGTCCTTACAAACTGCATATAAAGGGATTAATTTCCTGAGTGAAGCTGAGTGACTAGAGGAGTAAAATAGATTTGAGGACTATTTCTTCTTGTCTTTAACATGCAGTTCTGCTTTGAGAAGCTTCTGTTTTGTGATTTCTCCATGATTTCATGTGCCTCTCTTTCAATTCATATGTAAGGACGATTTTCCCCTTAACATCCACTTACTTTGTATTACAAAAGTGAGCCTGGACTCATTCTGGTCTCTGTAAGGTTTCCACTATCAGCAAATACTCAAGCACATCGAGATGATGGGTGAAATGGAAGGGATAGATTTCTGCTCACTTGTGTTTGTTTAGCACAGCTCCCACATGTCAGAGCAGTAACTAATGTTTTGTGATTGAACTGAACTGGTGGGGCTGTGATTAAAATGAGCCTGTCACAAAAGAAGCTTCCATAATTACGTTTGGCCCTATACTCATGCATAGATCTTTACATCTGCTGTAGTGTATAGTTTTTAGATATATGTATTTGAGTGATAGTCAGAACCGAATTTGTTGATGAGCTATTTACTTGCTAGGAAACCTGATTTCTATCTGTGTAGCCTGCTCTATTATGCCAGTGAGCAACGTTTTTGAGATTTGCAAGGTTTTGATTACCATGTACAGCAATTTTGGAACATCCCTACTGTTGTTTTTTAATTGGGCAAACTATGACTTGGTCCCAGCTCAAAAATAGCATGTAATTTAAAAATTAAGCTGAAAAACCCCCAAAGATATGAGAGGTGGTCCAGAAAAGCAGTGTTGGTGTCCTTGTGCTGATACAGTGTAGAACTGTGAGCAGTTTATAAAATACCTTGCTTATACAGACCTGATTTTGTACCCTCCCTCTAACGAAAATGAAAACACCATTGTCTTCTCTATTTCCATTGAACTCAGTACCTCCTTTTTAATATGTTGCCAAGTAGGTGTCCTCTAGATATGTAGTAAGCGTGGAAAGCAGATTGTTGTACAGTGTGATAGAAGAACACTCTCCACTTCCAGCTGGATGACTGGGCAGCAGCAGGACATGCTGTACATTCCTTCCACTGTGAAAACATTGCTGGTTGTTTAGACATTACATATAGTCTATAGATAGAGAAGTGTGTGTTTGTAGGGGCTGGGAAGGAAGAGAATGCAAAGAAAAATATGTACATGGTAGATATTTTTTGTTTGTCAGAGATATTTTTATTGGATGGGTTGGTTTCCCAGGCCCTGAAGTTGAATGATCATTAGCATTTTCACAAAGGTCAGCTAATATTCATGGCATTATTGATAACCAGTTACTAGCCCATCTCACACAAGGCAGGTAGAGTGCAATGCAGTGAGGAATTGCTAACTGTTTCTTAGGATTTGGTGACTTTGCTCTCCTCTGCTGGAGTGCTGTGGATAAAAGTGTAGGTTTTATTTATTGAGTAAAATATTTGTTTTGGTTATTGGGGCTCCATATGGGAAAACTGTATAATTGAAATATCTTTTATGCTGGAGAACGATTACTGTTTAAAGAAAAAATGAAAAAATATGATAGCATAACCTGCAAAACCAAACCAAGATACAGTATTTATGAATTCGAAAGAGTAGCACTTTCCATTGTCTGGGATAATGTGAGGGTAGGGCATGTAAGTTTTTCTGTAAAGATGCCATGAAGCAGGAGTGCAGTGTGCTGATTTATAACTGACTTTTTATTTTTCTTGCTGTAATACAGAGGTGAAGAATTTTAGAAGAAACAAGATGCGAAGTAATTTTAATTTTATTTTATCTTCTCCAGTCATCTCAACTAGAACTCCACCTCCACCTTCACCATTGCCATTTCCAGCACAAGCTATACTCCCTCCTGCCCCATCTAGCTACTTCTCTCATCCAACGATCAGATATCCTCCCCACCTGAATCCTCAGGATACTCTGAAGAATTATGTACCTTCTTACGACCCGTCCAGCCCGCAGACTAGCCAGGTACTGTAAAACAATGTGAACCCTCCAAAAGAAATCCTATGAAGAATGTATGTCTTCCAGGGTGTCTAAACCAATATCTCACTAGTTCTGGTCTCAGAGCAAGCTGGGAGCTGGCATATAAGCAAGCCAGTGACTTTTCCTGTTCAGCATGGCTGAATAAAGGGTGCAGGTTAGTCATATCCACTTGCTGTTCCTCCATCAAGCATAAGAAAAATACTTGTACTGAACGACCCGGCAGCACTAACAGGGCAGGTCCCAGCCCTGCACCCCTCCTGCAGGCTGGGGACCTCTGTGGCCACACAGGGCCACCGGAGACGAACCTCCTGCTGCAGGATGGAGCAAGGAGTGCGCTGATACATACACGTGCATGTGTGCATACGCACAGACATACAAGTATATTTATAGACTGACAATGAAAATAAACTCTGGCAAGGTAATGCTTGCCTTGTTTCATAGGCACCTGACATTTGTTTGTACAGATGCAAAGGCATTACCGTAATGAGCACAGCACAGACCCACAAAATCGTTTTTTCTTCCTTTTGTAGAGAACATGCAGTAACAGATGAGTTCCTGGCTGCTACACTGGTTCAGAATTGTGTCTGATATGGGAAATGAACATGGTTTTCATTAGTGAAGTAATTTCTGAAGGACTGTGTGCAAAACTGCTTCCCATGATAGCATCAGCACATAGCGTTAGCATGTGATCTGCACTATAGGATAAACTGCAGTTGAGTCTTGGTCTGACAATACTTGGAATATTTCCAGTGTCAGTGTAATGTAATCTTCTCTGCTCAGGCTGTTACTTATTTTTGATGCCTTGTCTGAAAGACTCCTGTGGAGTCCTGTACCTTGTGCTTTAGCATATTTTTTGGAAGAGCCTTGGGAATGTAAACTGAAGAGACCATGGTCAGGTGTTCCTGCTCCTGAGTTAGGTTCCTGTGGAAGGACTGTCTTATCAGGGATAAAGGAGTTGCTGTGACAGCATTTTGGTTTGTGCTTTGTTTTGTTTTGTTTTTCACCAATAATGACAGGCCTTTCAGCATGTGTTTCAGGCACAACTTGAGACTGAATCAAACTTTCTGTGTTGAATAACAGATACAGCCCCTCTGGACTGTTCAGAAGGTCATTGTGGCTATTGTCCCCAGGGGATAATGCTCTGGTCCAGCTGTGTGACTTTCTACGTATCTAAAAAAGAAAGTGGGTCCATAAAATCAAAATTTGCTTTGAAGGGAGAAATCCTATGTGTTTTTTGTTAGTGACAATATTAATGCAAATTAAACAAAAAAGTGAAAATGCAGTATGTCGGCATTAGAATACAAATTGCTATCTGCGCATGGATTAAAAGACTTTCAGTCCCGTATAGCATATTTGCTGAGACTCAGCTGGGAGTGTTGCATGCAGGACCTGATTTTAATTTGTGTAAAATTTCCATGAATAACAAAGTCTAATTAAGACATCCATTAAAAGTCCTTAACGTTAATTCAGTGTGGAAAATCTTAGAGTTCTGTTGGTTTTTTTTTTTTAAACTGATGTCTTAATTAGGCACTATTAAGGGAAAAATTATGCAAATTAAAATCAGGCCCTTTCTGTTATGCATTTATTTAATTATTCAGTGCTTGTTTTACTTACATTTTGATTCTTATATATATTAAAAGAGCAGATTAGGTGATAATCTCTGGATTGTTCAGTGTTCTGCTTTGGATCATAGCTGAAAAAATACAACATCTAAATGAAGTATCTGACTTTCTTTAAGACAGTTGAAAAATGCGCTGTCTTGTGATTTTAACCCTGGGGAGTATATTTATTGAGCAGGAGAAATGCTTTCAACTCTTTGCCTAACAAAAGTCTTACTCACTTCCCTTGTCTTACTCTCTTCCCTTATCTGTGGTTGAAAGATTAATCTTTAGACCTTAAAAGATAAAATTTTACTCTGTTGATTTTTTTCAGAGTAGTAGCAAACTGAAAACACTTTCTATTCTTGTGTTGTGGCATCACAGGGAATAGCAGGCTAAACGGACCTCAATTTACTACTTTTGTCACCTTTCATAACCTTTATATTAGGGTAATGTTATTCATTTCATTTGATGTTTGATTTAATTCCTGAGAAGACGGGATGGGCTGAAACAGCACCAAGTATGGGATTCCAGGCATCTGTATCAGCTATTCTCCTCAATTTATTGTCATTAATCACTATTATTAGTGGAATCTCTTTTAAATTTATTTCTTTAAAGTTCAGCTCTGAGGTATGCTGTACATTAGGAGTTGCATGCCCAGTCAAAGTATCTCTAAATAGAACAGTTAAAGGATGGCTGTACAAAAAGTAAAATTGCAAGAATAATTTTTTGCTTAGGAAAAGAAGAAGCAGCCGTCTGTGAAGTTTCAGTGACAAAAGGGAATTGTTCTGATACAATGGCATGCTTTGAGCCAAACCAGTTTTTCTTTTCTAAATAAAACATGAATTTTTATTCAAACAAATTTAATTATTATAAAATGCAAAACTGCATCTGTAGGAATACCACATCAAATTTAATTATACTTTGCCACCTCAAAACATACTCATTTGGATTTCAAAAGGAGAACTATGATGATAGTTTTAATTTCAGCTTTAGAAATAGAAAGGATGGATACCCTGACAGCATTTACCTAAAATGAACTGTTCCTCCCCAACATCTTTCAGTAATATGCTAATTTAGATTGTTACGACAAGCAACTGAGATGCCTTGTACTCCCCACAGCAATTTTGAGATTAATTACATTACTGCTGCCCTGATTATAGTGAGACAGTCATGCTATTCAATGGAATACTTTAAGTAAAATCAGTTTAAAGATATAGAGCTCCCATAGGTTTCCACGGTGGGAAGCAGTGGGCAATTTTCTTAACATAATGTTAAATACTCCAAATTATGTGATGAACAGTCAGGAAGTTCAAACAGGCCCTTTGGCTGCAGTGAAAAATGATTCAACAATGGATGAGCCTAAACAAAAGAGAGCTGTGGCTGTTGGTTTCATGCATATCTGCTTTTTATCCCCTATTCATTCTGGAGAATAAATAAACAAATGTACTGAACAGAAATGTACCTTGTTAGATATAGAGCTGGACTTGCCTCCAACTAGTAGTCTAAAAAGTTCCCTAGGTTTTGAGAACTGCTGTACTTTCCTACTTTCCACTAATTAATTCTGCTGAGCTGTTTTTATTATACTTACTTCATCGTTTTTCTTAGCGAGGCATGCATATTACTGGATGAGATTGTGTGTATGGGTATGTATCCATAATATGATGGAGTGCTGGTCTCTGCAGAGTTAAATTGGTACTGGTTACTCATTGTAAGTTTCAGCAAAATGAATCGACTGGTATGTGTCTAATCCACCTACAGTGTTTATCCATCTACAATGTATTGAGGATTTCAAAACTATCACAAATTTTGAACATTTATTTCTTTTTTGAATGATTCCACATGGGTGAATTTTTTAATCTTGAAAGTTATTACCTCCTCTGTGTGTAGGTACATATGTGCACACACGCAACACACAAATCTGCACACACTTGAAACACATTAATAATCAAGAGTGTATGAATCAATATACAGTATCAAAATCAGACTTTCAATGAGCCTGAACAAATCACCAAGCAAGATAACACTTGTGCGGCTGAAGTCAAAACGAAAAGCTCCAAACTTAATACCCCGTCAAGTTAAATGGAATAAGGTGTGGTGAATCACAGGACAAGGGTCAGCAAATGTAATGAAGGGAACAATGGTAAAGCGAACAGTTAAGGTGAATCCTGCTGAAGAACATCCTGGCATCAGTGAGAAATTTTTTTTCTGACTGAACGAAGCAAACAGAAGTAGATAAACTTGCAAGCCCTTTGAGTTTGGATTATGAAGGGTACAGTTTACAGGTAACCTTAAATAAAATTTTGTGATATTTTTTATGAAATATGCAGTTTTCAGTGGCATGGTAAAACTGCCTCTAATTTTGGAGAGTTAAGTATCGGACCCTTTTCTTCTTACAATCAATGGCTTACACTTGTTATATACTACAGTCCAAGTGAACCGCTGTCCACATATTGACTAATTCCTGGGGTTGTTAAAATGTACTTTGTTGCAATGTGGGCTAGTGTGCAGCTTTATCTTTTTAATGGTTTTATCTTTGTCTGGAGACAGAAATATCTGAACTGCTTGAGAAGAGCTGCTTCTGGAATCTGGTGAGGCCACTTATTTTCCTCTCATAATTGATTGGGGTATTCAGTTTTTTGTTCACTGAAAGATAGGCACAGTCTTCAGGAATGCCAGGCAGATGCTTTGTCATTCTTCAATACAATAACTGCAGTCATTTAGCAATGATGAGTGAATCTTGTGAGGCTCTGTTTGGGCTGGTCAAAAGGTTTCCTGTTGGTTTGTGGGAGAATACTAGCAGAATAAGCCGACACAAGCAATATGTGTCCATGTGGTTTCTTTGGTATAGCTAGTGCCTTTATTTGTTGTCATTTAATACTTTTCAGCTTCTTGGGCAAGTTTTTCCCTGTAATTTTTAAGAAATTATTGAAGATTAAACATGGCAATGTGCTGGTTTTGATTGTAATTGGGAGGCCCAGAGAGTACTAGCTTAACTGTATCTACTGACAAAGAATTTAAAGATTTAATTGCAGTTGTAAATGATTACTTTGTATTTAGTTTTCTCATTTTTAATTTATTAAATGCACAGTTATAAGTCTCCAGAGTGCATGAAATACCATTTAACTGAAAGATATCTTTTGAACATTTGTCTACAAAGAGATTTTCTTTCCCATGGACTTACACTGTTGTTAAGGCGAATATACAAGGAAAGCTGGGTGTTTCTTTGTGTTCTATCTGTTGACAAATAATGCAGATTTTGTGAGCTCACAGGTAAAATTGTGATTCAGGATAGAGGACGCTTTGTCTAGAATGTCTTATGATATCTGTGTCTGAACATGGGTTGATGAAGCTCTGCAGTTGCTCTCAGTTTCAGCAGTGTCACATCAAGAGGAAAATGTTTTCTCAAATGGATGAGACTCAGAGCTTTATAGATCAAAGTCAACTCCTTGATTTCTCTCAGAAAGTAGTACAGAAGTGATGTTGCCAAGCAAGAACTGGCAACAACATGTTTTTTTCTAAAGCTAATTCCTCAAGCAGACAGGTAGCTGCGTGTCACACCACCTGAAGTTTTTGGGTGGTATCTCCCAGTGAGGTCTGTGTAAGATGTGCTGTAGCAATGAGTTACTTGGGTTGCAAGGGTATGGAAACTAGTGAGATTCATCCTTATGAAAATGGTAAGGGGCACTATAAAAAGGCAAAGTACATTTCTGTTGCTACCATAGTGTCCAATATCAGAAAGGAAACCTGTATAGCCTTGCTTCTTGTTAAACAAATGCTTTATGGAACTCACCAGGTTCAGCTGGAGGAGGAACTGCCCTACAGTTTCTGTACAGATTCTACAGTCTCACTGGCAGTGCTCCAAGAATACTATTCCCTTACGTTTAGCAGAGACTCAAAGGCACTGTGCTATATTACTCAATAGGTAATAACTTGAGGATATGTCTTCTGCACATTTGATGAAACTGCCTCCAGTGGGAGACTAACATGCCCACTGGATGTTCACAGGTGGTGTAGCGTTAGGGTGCCCTAGGCAAAAGCTAGGTAAAAGGTAAAAGGCTGGGTTTGTGTCATATAACCAAAAAAAAAAAAGGAGGGGAGAGTTAGAAAAATGGAAGATACTTCTTCCAGTTTCTTTTACTTGCAGATTTTCTGAAGCATCGATCACCCTCTGTGGATATCACAGAGCACAACGGCATGGACTCAAAGACAGAACTTATCAGCTATGATCTCCAGGTTCATAAATGTGTCTAACAGTAGGCAACTGTTAAAACAAGATATTTGGTACATAAGCAGGGGACCAAAATGTGCAGAACTGGATCTTCTACAGCTTCATCAACAAAACTAATTCAATTAATGGTCTCAAAACTACACTGCCGTAGGGTTTTGCAGTGTTGTTCTTCACCATAATAGCTGAACTTCGCCATTATAGGGGACTGGAACTGTTGAGAAGAAATGGGTGACAGATTGTTTCCAAACACACTGAATGCAGTTTGACTAAACTGCACTCACTGATTGATCACTTGGCTATAATAGGGTAGCCTTCTTGGCAAACAGAGTTTCTATTGAAAAACCTGTGTTTTGAGATGCAAATATATTGTTCTTCAAGTATAGTGGTAGCTGGAATAATGTAACTTTTATTAAGCTCTGAAATTTGTTTCTGAAATACCTAGAACAGTATCATACATAGCTGTACCTAGGACATGCACAGGATTAAGATGATTTCTGGCCTTTGCTGATTATTTCTTTGAAGATGCTTTGTATTTAAGATTCCAATGAAAATTGGAATTAGGAATTAAAATTACAGTTACAATTTTTTTTGTAAAAAGATACTGTGCAAATCTAATCTAAAATATATTTTATCATTTAAGCAACTTAGTAGTTTATGTGAATTGTTTAATATGCATGTCAAATTTCTGTTATGTTTGGATATCTGCTCTGTAGATGTTAGTGTTGCCATTTCACTATAGCATCAGAAAGATTTTTTTAATGCTGGAAGTAGTGACCTATATGTCAAAACACTGTCCTAAATATAAATAAAAACCTAAGGTGTAAATGTGTTGATATTTGGGCAAATAACGTGAACAGAAGTCTGAGAGGAAGTTAATTAGTCACTGATTATAAGTATGTTAGTAAAATCCCATCAGGGAAAAAAAGATATAGTGAATCCTGATTTTAAGAAAGTCTATATTCATACCTGTTTCAAGTTTCTGTTCAAACTTCATACCTAAGGATTAACTGAAAGTGTGCACAGTGCACAAAATCAGACATGAACAGTCTGACAATCTGAGTTAAGTTACAGCTATGACAGTGAATGCAGCTCATCTGTGTCTTTGGGCACATGAATGGATTAATCTGTGGCAATTCAAGATGGTGTGAATTAAAAAGCTGGAAAATGTAACACAGATCTGAAAATCAAATTAGCCTCCAACCCTACAACAGAAAAATGTATACCTGCATAAACTGGGGCTAAATTTGCCAGACCTTCATTGTGTTTGCTTCTTTCCCTCTCCCTTTTCAAATGCACAGCTTGTTTATCTAACACAGCCGCTTCGGTGCAATTTGCTTGAGGTTTATGCCTCAGGCATCATCTCTCTGTTTGTGAATCTATCGCACAGACATATTGATGCCCTAGTTGATGGTAACAGTTGATTTTTAAACTGTAATGCATTTGACTGTAAGAATCTCTTCAGGGAAAACTCAAACTAGAACCTAGAACTTGTTTTAAATAAGGACAAAATGAATTTGTATTAAATGATATGCTATAAGTATTTGCACTTGTAATTCAAGTGGATACTGTCTAAATAGATATGTAGTTTTGACGCTAAAATATCTTTTGACATAACTGCAAAAGTTGAAATGACAACAGGTCACAGAAGATATTTCCAGCAGCCAGTTTTCAGTAAGATTATGAATTGACAACTTCGGAGGGCTATTTCTGACCAGAAGATTTCCTTCTTTGCACTGAAAACTTAAGGCAGGACAGAGGACTTGAGACATCCAAGAGAGCCTGTGTTTTTGAGCTTGTACTGTTATCAGCTACCATGGTCTGGAATCTAGACCTTTATTTCAAAAGTTGTTGGTTTTGTGCTTGCAAAGAGAACCACAGAAGTGTGAACTGACTGTAAACCAATGCAGCAACGTCACCATCAATCTGAAGACAGGCCTAAGCAATAACTCTGAGACAATTACCTGATCTGTTTAATTAGGACTACTTTATGATCTTAAGCTGCAAACTAATTATGATAACTGAAATACCAGTTTTGTTATCTGCTTCACTGTTTTTCACTGCATGCAAGAAAGACAAGTATGATGGTTTCAGGAAGGTTTCTTATGACTGACATTCATGTAATAGAATTTGGGATAGCGCAAGACTGCTTTTCATAAACTCTGTTTTCAAATGTAGCAGATCTAGGAAAAACAATAAGCTTTAAGAAAATTTTATGTGTACCATTTCCCATGACAAGCTGTGTCAAAGGGAGGAACTTAGTTCACACGCAAAAGACAGCTAGGATTGTTGAAGAAGAATTATATATGTAAAAATCCTGGTAGGTATGTGCTTACCTACAATTGAGGTTAGTTAAAAATATAAATACAGGAAACTTTCTGTATGGGAGGAGAAGTTAGGCTCTTAGACATGGTGCACCAAGCTCTGTCTTGTGTGTACTTATCCCTTCTTGTGCTACTGTGTTTGCTGAGCAATAACACCTGAACAGTTATTGCAATATACAGTATTTGACATTACTGCAAAGTTTTAAAACAAATGTTATGTTACAAATGTGAAAACAGAGGTAAAGTACTTAAAAAAAGAAAAGATTAGATGGTAGAGATTACAAAAATAAAAGCAGAATAAATTATTAAGTGCAGTCAGAAGATACATGGGGAAATGTGACAATATGCAATAAAATTGTTAAGAGGCAGGTAACTAGGTTATAATTGCAAATGAAATCTAATGTGCAGTCAGAGTCTGAAATGTTGGAACCATAAGAATTGAACTTATTGAAGTAATGAGTTTTCTCTTTTCTTACTTTGGAGGTTTTATTTTTATGCCTAGAAGTTGCAGACCTCAGTTTCATTGTATTGTGTCTGCACTCAGTTTTACATGTAGGACAGATATGGAACAATGTCTACCATTTAATATGACTTAAAAAAAAGAAAATAAATAGAAATGTAGACACTTGGTGGGGTGGTCACAAACCACACCCACTAAAATCACTAGCAAATTCCACATGGATTTAAAAAAGGACAGGATTTCACCCTCAATTTGGATGAAGTGGGGTGATGTACTGCACTGCTGTTATGTATCACACAGGGAAAAACATGGTTTATATGAGAATGGGGTATAAGTATATTCTTTGTCTTATAACTCAGTAAGGAAAGGGTTTGGTCATATGGACCATATGCACAAGGACTAAGCTGGAGTCTATGTGAGTCACTGCATTCCTGTTGACCTGAGATCACTAGGGAACAGTAGAAGGTGATACAGTGCTGTAAATTGTCCTGGTCTCCAGCTGTGTCCTTCTAATCCATTTGTCTGGCTTCGGAGACAGAGCTGCTTTTGGAAGCTGATGACACTGTCTGTTTTAATCCATAAACTCACTGGAAACATCTTTCTTAGTTTTTAGTAGAAGTTGGTCATTTAGGTAAGGGATTTTCAGTTGTTTTTGTGATATGTTAGCACACCACATGAGCTAAGGCTCCCAAGGTAGCCCTGTGGTCACAAGTCAGTGACTCCCATCTAGGAGCCACCAGACACGACTGAGAGGTGGTAGTCCCTCCTGCAGGCTGTGGGGACAGCTAGGCTGCCAGGGCAGGAGAGTGGGCTTGCCTCTGCAGCAGGCTCCCCAGAAATGTACTAAAAATCCAGTCCAACATAGCAAGCAGGTCTTACTGACAAGAATTTTGGTGTTTAGGGAAAAGTTTATCATAAAGCCAGCCTTATATTTCTGACAGTTTTCCTCACAAATGCTTCAAACTATGTCATGGCTCCCTTAGCTATGACAGAGCCTGTTTTATTGCAACATCGAGTTGAACTCTGTACAACTCGCAACTAGCGAGTAAGAATACTTGCCTCTAAGTTTTGGAACTTCTTGGGTCACTTGTATAGCAAATTTATTTTAGGTAACTCAGAGATTTTCTGAATTTATGTTAGTTAAATTTTCATTTTATTCTAAGGCAGGTGGAGTCAGATTTTTGGTTGCCAAGACACCTGGTTTTAGAGGCTGGCAGGCCTTTAAAATAGAACCCACAAAATAAAATTCCCTAAACCACTGCTAAGATAGATCTCAAAGAAAGTGGGCTTATTGACACATACTTAATATATAGCTTTGCTGTAATATAAAGATATAATTTATATTCTTGAGGAAAGACCTTTGTAATTACTGAGTGAGTTGCCCACTTATGACCCTTTGGTCATATAAGCATACAAGTAGATGCTTGGTGAACTTCGAGGCCACATTATTCTATAGAAATTTTCTTGTATATATTCTGCCACATCTCATTTTCATTTCAAGTACACATAACAAGGGAGATCTATCTAACTAGTTAAGTGAATAAAATTTAATGTAGCATGCCAGTTATTTGGGGAAATTGTGTTATTTCTGAAAGTATTGTCATTCCTTTGAATCTGTGCTGCCATCTTTTTTTGAAGCTACTTTGACAGCTGACACTTATTCTTGTTACTGAACTCCTAGTAGTAATTCTCAGCTTGAGCAACTAGGAAAATGAATGAAAAAGTGGTAAATCCACCCAATTTACAAGATCTTGGGATTCTGTGGCTCTTCTGCCCCCATCCCACTCCAACACCATCCCAAACATACAGTTATATTTAGGGGGTGATTTTTTCATTTAGAGGGGTGGCTTGTTGGCCACTTCTCATTAGTGTACATTTTTATTGTTATTTTTCATTGTAAGCCTTCTGATTTTAGAGAGGGAAATAGTCTGCTAACTGCTTAATGTTCCTATGAATACAAGATTGGTCTCCATTTGCACTTCTATTTTCTAGTGTTTTCTTCTAGCTTAGTTTTTGATGTCCTAAAGAACAAGACTCTCCCTTGGGGGCATTTGCAATGTCTAGTAGATCATACTGCCAGGAAGTTTCCCCTGCTATTAATTTTAAATTTCCTCCTTCTCGATTTCATTCCATTACCCCGTGTTTATACTTCCTGTACTTTCCAAATAATTCCTTCCTATTCTGTGTTTTTATACTCTGCACATACTTGCAGTAATTGTCTCAGCCCAGTTATTATTTCATTACTAGTCATGCTTACCTCTTTTAACCTTTCCTTGTGTCAGTTGAATCAGGTCCTTTATCAGTCCATTTCTTTACTCTGAGTTATCTCAAATTTGACAGGATCCTTCTGATAATAAGATTCCCAGTAGTTTTTGCTTTGTGTGGCTGTATTTTAAAATACCTATGATTCATGGAACACACAATCAGTTTAAGACAAAAGTTACCAGCCACTGTTGAAAAACCTATTTACTACTTGCTAATTTTTACTGCAAGTTGTTTACTGTTGGAGTATTTACAGTCATGCAGAATGTCTAAGGCATGTTTAAGCATTGAATAAACATATACATTTACCAGTGAACATTGCCAAATTCAGATGTGCCTATATGCAGAAAGTAGCATATTACCTTGATATGCAGACTTCCTCTTGTATCTATGAAAGAAGTGTCTTTGTTTATTATGCTCGTGACTTGGAAAGTTCCCATTATTAAACACTTCTGTCTTTTTGGTAGGCGGCTTTTGGCCAGATGTTATGACGTATGCATTATTGTGCATCGTATCCTAACCCTCTTCCCCACTCCCAAACATGTGAATTATTATTTAGCCTTCCAGTGTGTGTAATCTCTGTGGACAACTGTGGTCAAGTCTTGGTTATGCTCCAAGCCAGAGTGGTATGGCATGTGAAAACAGAGGTTTTGCACCATTAATTTGCTCTTAATACTTCGTACCCAATACAGGGCCTGTGCCTGGTCAGTTTAATCCTGCTATTGTGGGATTTACTGTGGTTCACAGCCACGGCATGAACAGCAAATATATTTTGAAACAATCTGATGCATACTGCATCCAGAAAAAAAGTTTACTGAAAAGTACTGCTATTTAAGCAGGTACTACCTATCTGAGGAGGCATCTGCCTGCTGAAAATACCATATAGAAATTCATAGTTTTATTAGAATGGTGCATTCCAGTGTGCAGGTAGTAAGGTGATGGACATTCTGAAAACCCCTAAGATAGGTGAGTAGGTTCCTTAAATGCAATGTGTATGTTTCACAAGGCATTCTTTTGGTTTTGTTTTGTAGCCTAACAGCAGTGGTCAAGTAGTAGGGAAAGTGCCTGGCCATTTTACTCCAGTTTTGGCACCCTCTCCCCATCACAGTGCGGTGCGACCTGTGACCCTGACCATGACAGATACTAAACCCATCACTACATCCACTGAAGGTGAGGCATCTTCACCTACAGCAACCAGTAAGTATTTCTTTAGGAAACAAAAAATGTCAATTGAAGATTCGATATGATTTCAAATTGAGGCCAGAAAAAAGGCGCCTTTTCCTACTATTTGACCAAGTGGATGCTCATCATTTTACATGGAGAGCAAATGTGATCTGACTGCAAAGCTTTTCCTCCCCAAATTTCAACAAATGCATCATGTTACATGAACCAAAGCTTGTGACATGACAACCGAAATGAAAGGGAAAAGCCTGCATATTTGACCACTATTCAAGAAAAAGAAACCGTAGTTGTTCATCTAAGGTGGACATTACTAAGACATTGAGAAGCAAGCACACCCAGACAGCAAGGTTTTACAATGACCCACAGATGGAATTCCAAACAGAGATTGGATAACTTGCTCCTCAATGAGCTTTCCTACAGAAATCCAGCCTTGTTACAACGCATACTGAATCCGAGCTATGACAATTGCATGTTGATATAGGTTGTGTCATTTTTAGCAAAAAAACCTGATGTGGCAAAAGAAAATTTTAATTCCTTGTCATTGCTGCGATGGATTATAGATCCACTGTTCTTTTTTTAAAAAAAAAACAAACCAACAAACAAACCCTAACTTTAATGTTTTAAGGTCTTTATTACCATATAGGACCATATTACTTATCCTATTATCTTCAATGGAATTGCAGTTTTGGAAATAAGAGCAAAGGTGTTACTATGTATAGGGTAACTTCTTCTTGAATAGTGG
>VYZV01017809.1:2233-25487 GCA_013401275.1 Pandion haliaetus
GAAAGGAGCGGCAGAGACAAGGTGTGGGGAGCTGACTGTAACCCCCATCCCCTGTTCCCCTGCGCCGCCGGGGGGAGGAGGTAGAAAGCACCGGGAATGGAGCTGAGCCGGGAAGGAGGGAGGGGTGGGGGGAAGGTGTTCCGATGTTTGGTTTTCCTTCCTAATACCCTTGTGTTTTGTTTTTTTGATTTGATTTGTAGTAAATGAAATGGATTTTGTTTCTTCCCCAAGTTGAGCCTGTCTTTTGCCCGTGACCATAAGTGGGGAGTGATCCCTCCCAGTCCTTGTCTCGACCCAGGAGCCTGCCTTTGGATTTTCTCCTCATCCCACCGTGGCCAAGGGAGGGGCTGGGGAGTGAGCGAGAGGCTTCGTGGTGCTTTGTTACCAGCTGGGCCGAAACCAAAACCACGACAAGGCAGCATTTCAAGTTTAGAGAAATGGAAAATTGTGCCACATGGTACCACATAGATCCAGTCATCAAGGTGCTCTGACATGTTTCCTGTTCGAGACAAGACTTCCTTTTATAGCATTTGTCCGTCACTGTATTTCTTGACCACAGGGCTGGAGTGTGTATTGCTCTTGTTTTCTTTCTAGAATTCATCCCCCTGCTTTCTGCATAGATACTTGAGATCTAGCTAAAAATGCTATAACAAGGAGTGAACAGGTCAGAAAACCAATTGCAAGAGAAAGGCTGTACAAATGTTTGGTTATATAGTTTGTCTTTCTATGAAACAAAGCATGACTCAAGTACATAAAAATCATACTTCACAGAAAGAAGCTTATGTTTTATAGCCAAGATGCTGCACTCAAAGTCAAACTAAGTAACCAAGGTCAAGCAGCCTGAATTAACCCACAGGCAACCAAACCAGGGTAAGAGTCAAGAGTACACATGAGAGCTACAGAGAGATGTCCTAACCACTCCAGCGCTGACCCTTGGAGTTATAATCAGGAGTTCAGGTTTTTTTAATTAAAAATAAAGCAGATGTAAAGGTAAGAAACTGTAGGCAATTTTCTAATACCTCAACCAGCACGATATTCCATGCCCCATGACCAAAAGCATGTTTTCTGACAGTTGTGGCACAGCCGAAGCCACAACCTTGCTACTCAGAAATGTCATTCAACAACAGCCATATCTTTGAAAACAACCAGGAAGCAAAAAGCATCTTTCTTCCCCACTCCTTGTTTCAAGTTTTCCTGTATTTCTTCACAAAGCCAGATAAGAAGACAAAACATTCATCATGCTGCTTATTGCCTGTGACCCATCACTTCAAACACTTTGCAACCCCAAAACCCAAAAATGTTTAAAAAGCACAACCGTGGTAGTATGAAACCCATCCTTCAAGATGTTTTATTGATAAATACCATTGAACTCTATGAACCCATTGGCCCATATGTTCAGTTTTTACTAGCCTGTGGTTTTTTACACCCTCAAGCCCGCCCCTGTTTCACACGCCTTCAGGTCTTGCTACAGGCATACCAATTTTTCTAGACAGCCTGCACTCTGTTTTCATGCAAGGTTGATTTGATTAGCTGCATGTCTATGCTCAGGAGACAGACAGCTACATCTGCAGGAGCTGGCACAGCCCTTCGAGCCTGTCAGGCAGCTGCTGCCCACAGGGTGACCTAGAGCTTAGCAGCACGGCGCTTATTACTGTGGAACCTGCATGCAGGGGAACGGCTGCAGCCCCTCAGCCAGCCATGGGCCCCACAGGCTGGAGAAAATGCAGATGTTACCCCAGCCAGCGGGACAAGCCCAGGGGCAGGCTGGCAGAAAGCGTGCAACCAGCCACACCAGACCCGCCAGTGCAAACACCGGCTCAGCACATGGTTGTACACACACCAGGTGGTGCTGGTGCAGGCTCACTCAAGCTGCAGAATAAAAGGTGGTACACTAATAACCATGAACTCAAAATCAGGACCAGAGTGAATCCACAACATTGATTTTTTACTACCGCTGTTTAAATTGCAAGCTAGTCCTTTCTTGCCTCCTCAGCAAGACGAGAGCTGTAGAGCCTGGGGCTGATAAAAGATGGCCAGTGGACTATTTACCAGAACCTTGGCTGCTTCACGACTCCCTGAGCACAGGCTGGATCTCTGGGCAGAATGCTGAATATGTCAGAGGTAGGAGACTTCAGAGGTGTTCAGCTTTACTACCCAGACCTTACCTGGAACAAGCCAATTTAAGAGCCACTCCCTCTATCTGCTCACACAAGCTAAGGGCATTTGGTGGCTGCTGTACCAGAATTGAAGTGGTCATAAACACAAAACTGCTTTCAGTTACCAAACAGCGACAAGCATCATTCCTCATTACCCATCATTCCAGTCCTACTGAAATTATGCTGCAGGGGCTGTATTTACTTTGCAATGGATACAGTTCATCCATATTATCACAGCTTATCTGTAGTTTGCATTTTACAGCCCATCACAGAGGAAAAGAAACAAACCATTTTACCTTGCCTGGAGTACTTTGCTCCTCTTGTCACTTCTAGTAACAAGAATATGTTGAACTTGAGAACAAGTCGCAGTGATGCGACTCACCTCTCCTGCATGGTCTTCCACCACTTCCCAAGAGCTCGACCACCTGCAGTACATTTACTTCTGTGGTGGCTATCAGATTCATTTTCCTCTTTCTGTGTCTTCCAAAGAAGTAGCAGCTCATTTGTTTGGATTAAAATATCTAAACACTCCACTGCTGGCAAGTTATAATGCTGACGCTCCTTGTTTTTCACGTAAGTAGTAGTCTTCCTTGTTCCTGTGTAAAACTGGGGGAAAAAAAAGTTTATGAGGTTTTTAATAGCAGTTGCATACTCCAGAAAAATAATAGGTTGTACACTAATAACCATGACCTCAAAATCAGGACCAGAGAGAATTCACAACATCAATTTTTACTACCATTGTTTAAATCACCCACTGTTTAAATAAACGTTATTTAAACACTTGCTTCAGAATGTCCCATATCCAGGATATCTTGTTCACTAAATAAGGAATAATGTTATACTTATTCACATACAAGTCTGAGCTAAAAATAGGTATCCCAGTGTATATGATCTGCATATCTCTGGTGGAGATTTGCAGAGGCAAAAGGAAGTGTTGGGTATATAGTTTCCATTAAAGCTTCTCCACAGTTAGCAGTGTTTCATACATCTGTGTAACCGATCTGTTAACACTATAGTATGCCAGACACTGTCTGAGACGTAGGAAGAGTGATCTGCACCAGCGAGCTCACCATCCGAGTAGGTAGGAGAAAGTGGCAGAAAGACAGAAGGCGCAGACAGGTGACAACATTTGTCTGGTGCTTTCATGATGTACCTGAGACACAAGCCTTAGACTTCCTACCAGCTGCTTAAGGTCAGTATCTGCCCCGGTGAACCAAAGCTGCACGTAGTCTATTGCAGGTGAAGGAAAAAATACATGGGGATCCCTTCCTGCACCAGTGACATACAGCTGCTCTTCTGCAGCGAGCAGATTATACCTCCAACTTACTATAATGCACTATTAAACAGTCAATAGCAGAAAAGTACAATAATTGCAAAAAAAATACAAGTCTGAAAGACTGGTCAAGTGATTTCATGCCCCGATCATTACTCTTCTAAGTATTTCCTCTGAAACAAAGCTGCTAGCACGTCTCCCCCAGCCCACTGGGTGGTCCTGCGAGGGAGATGCCATGATCAAAATAAACAGCCTTCACCTGCTATTCCTCTGACTCCCAGGTTTTACGGGATACTATTCGTTACAACACAAACCAACATGATCAGGCAGATATGAATCCATTTTGTATTGTGGACTAATGAATCTCTGCCAGTCACAGCAACAGGGTGACCATATCCCCATTTAGGGATGGGAAAACTGGAGAGGGTGTCTTGCTACCGCAGACAGCTGAGACTCAGCAACCCAGGACCGAGGAGAGCCAGACCTCCAGAGCACAGGCATGGACATGGACAAGTTTGAGGGTAGGGGTGTTACTGTACATTCTCTCTTAAAATATTTTCTATTTAATAAGTGGGATGTTGTTGCCACTTCTGCCAGTCCATTTGATAGCTCACTAGCTGTCAGGAGGGTGTAGCATTTCTGAACCTGAAAGCCTGCAAGCAGACCTGGCTGCTATAGACCATATATAGCCCAATACAGGCTTTCTTTGCTGCAGAAAGAGAGCTTCCTGAGTAATTCATACAACAACCTCTTGCCCGAGCCTGTCCTTACCACAGACAGAAATACCCTGGCTCTACGCTGGTGAACAGTACCAGCATCGGCTGGCTCATCTCCAGTTTGTCCCATATTGTTTGAAAACCCTCAAGGACTTTTTTTGCATAGAAACTTGTGTGAGCAGGGCATTTATACTTACCCACTACAGTGGCATTCAGGAAGCCATGCCTGTATGTTTCCAGCTAAGCGACAAAAGAGGAACAAAAAACCCCAGCCTATCTATGCTAGTGTCACTTGGCATGCTGAGTTCTGTCTGACAAGCTGTGAGCATGGGAGACTGCCATCACATGTCCTCCAGAAAGCTGTAGTTGCTGGTATTGGGAAGAAAGCCAACTACAGCATCATGGAAAGGAAACATCTTTCAGCAAGGGGAACACAAGTATACAACCATCATACAGAAAGGGAATCCAGTAAAGGGAGTGCAAGTATACAACCATCACACAGAAGAGGAATTGGCAGTAATTGCGAATGGAAATACCCTTAGGTATTTCCATCAGAGATGTTTCTTACACTGAAAATGGAAACATGAAAACTCTCCAGGTCAAGATCGTAAGTCTTGCACTTGCTCTTTAAGTTTAGTATTTGATGTGATCCACATATGAATCACAATAGTCATGCTGATGTATAGCTTCCAGTGCTGTATCTAAAGGCTCCAGTCAACAAGCCCTGCTAACTCTCCTGGGGCAGCTGGTCCTCCCTGCACCCTGCTGGAGCATGCTGCCAAAACCCAACCCTGTGGCTGTGGCCTTACCTACTGCAGTTCAGGCTCTTATCCAAGAGCTCAGGTGGCAGGATGAGGCCCTGGCATGCAGGAGCCTGCTCAGCCCTTCCCTTTCCCCACCACCCCCAGGGCTCAGCAGAGCTTGCGGGTCTGAGGACCCCCAGATGGAGCCAGGTAACCCCCAGGTATAAAAAGCATCAGATAGAGCCAAGCCTTGCACATGCTTGTGTTAAACTAGTTTAAAAAAAAGTTTAATACCAATCTAATTAAACGTGCTCATGTGTGTGTTCAAATGTAAATTTAATCACTGACTGAAATGGTTTAGCTTAATTAATGGTAAGTCACTTAAATGTGTATTTGCACCATAACCTGCTAAACTGATAAAAACTGATCACATAGCCGAGCCCTAATTTGCCGATTAAAGCAGAGTAATTTAAATGAGAATTGTAACAGTTTCATTATACCAGTTTAGGGTTATTGTGCCATTTGATTGATTTTAAAATCAGTTTAGCCAGATTGGACCATTTTAAATAGGTCTGGATCTTTAATGCCTGTTTGCTAGCAAAGAGAGGACTGAGGAAAGAGAATTTAACAGAAGTTTCAACTTGCTATTTATTGCTTACATTATTAGAAGACACTTTTCCCTTTGCTTCCCAAGGAAACTATGCTGCTTGTCCAGCACTCCCCCTCCAAATAACTTTGCAATCAATTTGGTTGGAATTGGCCATTGGGAAGGAGAGAAGAGGCCCAAAGCATTAATGTATGCAATTTCGCGTAACAAAGATCCTGTTAAGGTCCTCAGGCTGCAGCAGGATGTCGGCACTGCCTGGCCATCTCATTCCACTTGAGAGCAATAAAGCCAAAACTGCAGCAGCTGCTCAGAGAATCACCTGGGGTTTTTTAACTTTAAAAATATAAGTTTTCACAAAGCAGGTTAAAACTTCCCTCACCTTCACCACTACACATATAAATCCCATCTACCAGTACTTGTGAATTTATCCTGGCAGAGTCTCAAGTGACACAATGAAAACAGCTCCTCAGTGATACATATCACCTTAACCACAACAACAAAAATAAAAAAGCTTCTGTTTTTCATAAACCAGTTTAAGGGAGTTAGAGAAGAGACCTTGGGCTCATCCCACAGCTTTCCGCTGGTTTCAGCAGCGCTGTGTCTGTGTCACTGATGGCTTTTAAAAAGCAGCAAAGCAGCAGCAGCTGCCTCCCCTCCAGTGACTCTTGATACTGGGTCCCTGCCGTGAGCCTGCCTGGCCTCCAGGTCTTTCAGCTTTGGGCTTCTGTACCCCTAAGCTTGCCATGAAATTAGAGAAGGGGCTTTATGCCTGACAAATAACCCGCAGCAGTGAGCTGCAAAGACGAAGCTTCGGCACAGAGCAATGAGATACAGCACGCAGAATCAAAGGCGAGCACACAACAGGGAACAAGCTCTGTTACCGGTATACAGCCTCAAATAATGAGATGATCCGGGCTCAGATGACACTCCTCCTGATGAGCCTGCGCTGGACCACCCACCCAGGGAAAACGAGGGAAAAACAAACATGGCAGGAAACCTGAGGGAGGGAGGATCACTCCAGGGAAGGAAAAGCTGATGCTGTGGCTCACAGCACCCATTCTGCAGGGCTGGAGGGCACTGGTAGCTGTAGGAAGCCTTGTCCTAGACCCTTACCTCATCCCATCAAGGTTAGAGAGAAGAAAAGCTAATGGCTTAAAAGGGAAGTGGCCTGTAGAGAAGGAAAAGCAACTCAAAACTGATTAAAGGGCCTGAGACAGCATTGTTTCTCACCCCTGTGTTCCCAGAGGGACTGTAGTAGAGGTCCTTTGCCTCAGCGAGGTTTCACCCGACACCTATGCAGGGAGCCTGGCAGCAAGCCCCAGCTGGCAGCATCTCCATCAGGAAGTGCCACCCCATCGACACCACCCCATGCGGGGCAGTGTCCTCTGCACTGCTCTGGCCCACCCCATTTGGGTGGAAAGATGCTGGGGGGGATGCTGCAGGCACTGCTCATCATCAGTTGAAATGAAAACCTTGCAGCACAGTGCCTGGTATAGGAGATGTCTGCACATGCAGTTGTTTAAATGATGCCTAAAAATCAGTCTCACTCATGTAATCTTCCTGCTTCAAGGGCAATTCTTGACCTGCTTGGCTGTCCTGTGAGGGGACCAGCATTACAGCGCTGGAATTTGAAATCTCACCCGGAATGCTAAACCTGATCTCTTCCCAGCATCCCTCCACACTAATTCCTCAGGCTGCACCCCTTTAACTAAGATTAAACATTCCACAGATAGATGCAAAGCAACACAATTACTTCATTAGCAAGACAGCAAGTGCAGCATATACCTCTCTTTGTTTAAGGCCAGCCAGACAAGCTCATTAAATGACAGCTATTTTTACATCTGGTGTCAAAGGTTTTCTTATTATTAAAGTGCCAACCCCTTGAACAGAGGTGGGATCATCTTTCATGTCCTACCTAATTCAATTTAAATCTATTTTTTTAATTTATGATACAGAAGGCAACATATTTACTCCCTGGAACTGTAAAATATGAGTCATCCTTCCCATCTCACATAGATACAAATGCAAAGCAAGCCCACCAAAACAACAGGAACCACACAGGCTCACCTAAGGGAGACTGAGGTCAAGCCCAAACTGCCTTTACAGCAAACTGGTTCATGGCTGCATTTTATTTCTTACTTTACCTCCAGCAACATGTTCTGTCTCCTGTTCCCTTTGCCATCTCTGAAGTGGTACCTGCCAATGGGGGAGAAGAACGGTGAATGCAAAAGGTTGGTTTTCCCCCGTCTTGGCAGCTGTGGGAAAGGACACATCCATGACCTGGCTGAGGTTCTACTATTGCAAGTGAGTGGATCCCTCACTAGGGGCTTCTACAGCACTTGGAGAAACTAGTGGGAGGTTTTGCAGATGGGACACGAGCACCTTCCAGAAGAGCAAGAAAGATGCTGAGACATCCTCCTCAGCAGCTGTTGGCACCTGATCTCCACTGACACGAGGCCCCTTTGGCTCCCTGCAGATGGCTTCTTATCAGCATCGGGCTGACGAGGCAGTGCCCAACACCACCACCTTCCCTAGCAGCAGGGTCACTAGTGCCTCTGGGATCTCTATGTCTGGGTCCTCTCTGAATGGAAAAGAACATGCTCATAATTAAAGGAGGACATAAATGTGGAGAAAGCATGTAGCAGTAGAAGACTACATAAAAAGTGTTAAAGTGAAACAGTCAGACACGTTTGCAGCATCACACGTTAGGGACTGTGGACATGGCACTGCCGAGCAGAGACGTCACCAGCCACCCTCACAATAATTTGCTGATCCTCATGGCAAGGGATATCCATGGTGGCCAAAGAATGAAAAGCTTGAATTGAAAAATAAAGAGGAACGGTTACCAACCCAAAAACAAGACTGCTGCTCAGATCGCAGCTCTTCAAATGACATAACATTGTCTTCATATGAATGTGTTATTCCCCTCCCATCTCTCTGCTCTGTCTGCTGCCATGGCATGACAGATGACAGAGGCTCAGGGAGAGATGCCTCAGGCTGAACAAATTTCAAGCTCTCTCTGAGAGCACTTTGATATTGAAAGTTACACACTTGAAATTTCCATACCTTTTGCTTCACTGTGGTTATAGCTTTTCTGGGATCTGATCTGATGGGAGCTTTAACAACTCATCTCTGCGGGAAGATTTTTTAGTAATTTAAGAAGCATGAAATACTGAGGGTTGCCTCTGAACTCTGAGAGATTTCAGTTCACACAATTTCAGCACAAGCCTTTGGCTCTGGAATAAAAAAATATACCCTCTTTCTAGATCAGTTGGGGGTTTTTTTCAGGTTTATGAATTATAAGCCTAGGAAATATATTTTAAATACCTCTCCAAAACATATTAGAGTACAATGAATTATTCATGATGATTGAATGCTTCATTAGATTTATTTCCCTTGTTTCAATGAATCATTCATGGACTTTTGGACATTTATCTTACTTGAAGCTGTTCACTAAATACTTTGAATGAGCAGTTTTGAACCAGCAGCTTTCTTGGACACCTTTTGCCTCCAGTATCCTCTGTCATTTGTAGTTTGTGCTGCGCGTACAGCTGCACATGTGCTACAGCACTGATTTAACTCCCTGAGTAGATAACTAAATAAACGGTAACATAAGATCAATTGAAGGCAGGTATTTGTACAAAAAATAGTTATCTCCCAAACAGCCAGCCAACAAGTCCATTTACACCCTGCCCATTGATCAAAGAAGCGGTGGGGCCGGGGAAAAGAGTAGAAACAAACATAACTTAGTTTTAGTGCCCATCTTCATTCCTCAGCAAATGGCAAGCCATCCAGGTCAAAATATACCTGAACAGGGCCCGGTGGCCCAGTATGTGGAAGCTCAATGGCAGCCAGGTTGTCCTCTCCTGGCCTCCAGCCACACTGCAGGTCATTGTAACAGCACGAAACCACCTCTCCTCTGCTTCAGGGAAACCCAGCTCCCGCTTGCTCAGCAGTGTAAACGCACCATTTGTTACCAGCTCACCAAGAAGGGCTGGAAGGCTTCGAGTCCAGGAAAGGCATAAATATGCCTTTATGCTCTCTCCATCCCAGGAGAGCCACTGGAAAGCACCCAGCAGACTTGAAGACATGGCTAGTAAAATGGTCTTGCCAGCCCTCCTAAATGTAAATGGCTCCAACTGCAGCCACATTCCAGCCACTGCCTGTCCACTTGTCGCCTAACCAGGCGCAGCCGACTCCACACCTGAACATGGCTCATTGCTGGCGATCACAAGCAGGCCATAGCAGCTAACCCCCACAAGTAGAGCACTGCTGGATAAGGGGCACAGCTGGACTTGCCCAATGACCTAATGATTCAAATCAGCAACACCTTCTAAAATAATTTTATAAGCCAAGGAAAGCAAAGCCCGCAGAAAAATCAGATCCAACTCATGCCCAGCAAAGCAAAGAAAAATGAAACACCTAAAATCCATTTAAGAAGTTGCTTGATTTAAGGCAAATACAGATGGGTGGTGGCTACAACTTCTGAAACTTCATAGCACGCAGTCTAAACAAAGGGGCAAGTAGCAGGGGCATGGGTCCAGCTCCAGAGACCAAATGGATTTTGATCCATGTTGGATTCTTTATCCTTAACAACAAACAAAAGAAAGCAAACAAAACCAGCTACTGAATCAAGTCCACGATGGTGTGTTGTAGCAATTTCAGATTTTTGACTGTTTGCATGAGAAGCAGATTAATATCTTGGTATGTGGGAGAATTCAGGAATGAGTAAGTGTTCCCTAAGATGAACAGAGTTGAACATTGAGTAAGAGCAGAGTGTGGCATAATAATTGCCAGATGCAGCAAAAATTATCATTGGTTTTACAACATGGATGAATATTCTCTAGGAAATCTCCTCCGTAAACTTCTCCTCTTGGTTTTATACTATGTTTTCATAGCTAACACATGCAGCTCACGTACATAATTTTTCTATTTGTTTCTCTTGGCTGCAAAAATAAGACTTCATAAGTGAAATGTTTGGGGGTTTTGTTTTTGGGTTTGGCTGTGGTTTTTTTTTTCCCCAGTAAATCAGAAAGACAAGTCTATTAGACTTCTGCTGATTATTTTTAACTCCCTACAGCTCAGCCTGGAGTAAGTACTCAATACGAGATGACACACACAGGGTGTATTATAACACATCTTCTAAAAACAAAGTCTGTATCAGTATCACATGTATTTTGGTAAGTGCAAGGAAGATAAAAAGAGGGAAAAATATAACCATGGATTTTCTTGTTAAAAGGAAGGTCACTGAAAACCAGACACGGGGCTTTCACCACTGTGAGTTATTTCTGTTTGAATACCAAATCCATGGAGAATGATGAGTCAATTGGAAAGAAATATTGAACCATCAGGTCACCCTACAGGTCACTTCAAAGCAACAGCTTCAAGTAAGCATTTTTATCCCAACACTTTTGCAACATCATATCCAAGCAATGTATCAGGCAGGTCCAGATGATGGCTGCTTCAACAGTTATGAATTGCCAGCGATGCAAGCTGAAAACCAGGCTATACTTTGCCTGCTCCATTTGGGTTTTTCCCATGGATTAGGCAACAATCCATAGGAAGGCTCAAGGTTATTCATACCAGCTTACCAGGATAAATCCTCTTGCTGGTCACCATCCTGAAACATCCAGCAAGCATTAGGATTCATGCCACATCTGTTGGAGAGGAGCATATGTTCCAGCTTATGCTGTACTAGTGCTTTGTGCTGTAAGTCTCTGCATTTATGACAAATAAGCAAATACAGCCAGCTCTAGAGTCTGTCTATAAACACATGTATCTGTCATCTTCCTTTGCAAGGCTCAGCTCCCCGAGAAGAGAGAACTGATCTCTCATGCATTATCCCTCTAAACATATGCCTGATGTCTTACTAGATTCTCACATTTTGTGTAAACAATAGCACTTGTGTCACTTAAAATTGAGATATAATTATTTCTCATTAGCAAGTATTGCTGTGATATTTGGCTTGGAGGAATTGAAAAGCGGACAGTTCTTATTTTTTTAACAAAATCACAACATTTCAGCCACCTTCAAAGTCTTCAAGTAAACTGCATTTTTCCTGCCAAAGTCAGAACAATGAGGGCTGACAAGATGAGATATGGAAGACAGCTCCTCATCTGTCACTAGCAGTTAGCTTTCCAGGTCAGGTCTGGAACTGACCCATTAAGCTATACTTGCAGAACAATCTCACCAGTGATTTTAAATCCTGCTGCTATTCTTTTGCTGGATAAAAACACTTAAAAGCAGCAAAGTCTGCACATTTTCACCAGATACCAGGAGCGTTCTATGCTTGGTACAGACACCTGGGAGGTTGAACTCCTCTCAAATTTTATTTCCAGTGTATTTCTGCCACAGACTTGCTAGGTGGCCACAGGCAAGTCACTAAAGCCTCAGAACAAGTTTAGCCTGGAGCATCCAATTATCCCTGTTGCCCTTGGGTTTACAGCCAAGCATAAACTTACATCTCTAGTAGAGTTGCACCCGGTAGCCTTCTCTTAATCCAGCACTAAAGCAAAGCCCCTTTCTCATGGGCATGCTGCAGGCTAGTAGAGGAGAGACGTTTGTTAAACATGATAGCATCACTTCCAAGAGGAGAGTGGGAGTCTGCTGCACCTGCCTAAGGATCTGCAGCCGTCAGTGTGGGCAGACTTAGGACAACACATCCGGAGAGCAGAGGCTCCACTGTGTTTCAGCATTCGGGCACTAGTCCTGGGAAAGCAAGTTGTGTGTGTTCTCCTTCCTCAGGAGCTGGGTGCCATCTCTGGAGCATGTCTCTGCAGCCACAGGAGGGAGGAAACTATCAGCAAGATGAGACACAGCTTTAAATTAGACACAGGCTAGTGTTTAAAGAGGAAATTTACTTTAATCCAGAGATAGCAACAAAGATCAATGGGACTATGTCATCTGCCTTGGCACTGCATGTCTGTCTGCTCCTACAAGCAAATGCTTTTCACTCCACTAAATGTTTTATCCATTTGCACACACAGTTAGCAGCCTCTGACTATGCAGCTGCCCTCAAACCACAAACTTGGGAGAAATTCATGACAGCTTGCTAAAATGCAGCTGGCAGAGCTTGACTTCAAAATGCATCACAAAAAAATTCAAATCCCCCTCACCCGCTGCTGCCTCTGCTCTGACACAAGCAGTCCCTGGCAGGTGGCTGGCCAGTGGCCACAAAGAAAACAGACAAGCACTTCTAGTGCCAGAAATAATCTTTTTATTCTGCAGTCCAGAAAAGATATTTTAAATAGCAAAAAAAACCACTGTGTGAGTGACTTGCTTTCGTTTATACCTTGGTCTACGAATGTCTATCTGTACCATCAAATCAAAAAATCCATCTGTCCTAGGCACAGGTAACATTAAAAAACAAATCACTGACATGCAAACAGTTGGGTAGAAAACACCTGCAGGGAAAGAAGACAGCTTCAGGTATTCCTATGAAGGCTGGAGTCTCAAACAAATAATGAGACTGTCAAGGTGGTCACTAGATGCATTCTTACTTTCCTCTGTGCCAGGTCAGGAACCAGGGGTTGCAAGAAGAGCTACAGCTCTGCACCCTCCTTCCTGGGGACACACTCCCACCAGGAAGTACCTTTTGCTGTGAAAGCCATGACTGCAGTGGAAACGTAGCAGGAACGACACAGCCATATAGAGGAGGAGAGATACGCACTCCAATCCATGCCCTGTTTCCCACCACCTTGGTCACCACCTCCGAGGCTGCTCCTTAGCACAGGGCTTGGTGGAGGACACGTACACTGGGAAGGTAAGAACTGAGTGATCTAATAGTTGCCTAAAACTACTCAGAATATTTACCAAGATAGCGGAGCCAAAATCTTCTCCATGGTGCCACATGACATAACAAGCAGCAGCAGCCAGTCTTGGAAGGTTCAGGATGGATATCAGAGGGCAGGGGGTGAAGCGTCACTGGTAGGGTAATACAGCACCAAATGGGCTGCACATAGAGGCTGTGGAATTTCTGTCCTTAGAAGTTTTCATCACCTGGCTAGACAAAATCACAGCTGACCCGCTTTAGTGCTGACCACAGTCCTGCCTCCAGGAGGATGACCTTCAGGTTGGACGAGATGACCTCCAGAGCTCCCTTCCAAGCAACACTGCATGATTCCTGAGCTTCCATCAGAACACCATTTACTTCCAGTTAAGAACAAGCACAAGTAAAGGCAGTGCCACGGCCTTAATTTGTGAAACAAAAGATATTTAGCACCAAAAAAAAAAAAACAAAACCAAAACCAAACCTTTTTTTAATATCAGCATAGGTGTATTCATCTGCATCTGAACATGATGAAATGATGCTGCTGCCATAAGCAGTATTACTGGACACAGAGGTGCCATCCCCTGGTCTGCTTAGGTTTGGGTTCTGCTCTGTAAAACTGTAGTATAAGGTGGTACTTCTCAAAAACACCTGAAGTGAACAAGAGGCTGCATTTATTGAAAGCACCTAATGACAACAAATGGAATTTTCCTTCACTTACTCAACATTAGATCAGCCCCCCAACTCTAAACAGGAGTGTCAGCAAGCTTTCCTCAATGCAAGTTAAGTTCTGTCACTCTGGGAGTGCAATGGTGAAGCTGCTGTCACTCTCCTGAATCTATTCAGATTTTTCATCTCAGCCATGCTGGGGAAACTGAATTAACAAATAGAAAAATGGTACCTTTACACAATCTCCTCCCTTATCACACACATTCATCCTTTAAACTTGCCAATATTTTTGACTTATCCCTTTAAGCTCCCCAAGCTGAAAATATGTGCAGAATTCAATGCAAGTGTCATGCTACAACTTTGAAGCTAGTGACAAAAAATGACTGGCACACCATTTGAAATTATATCTTCCCTGAAGTCAAGAAACAAGGCAGACACAAGAGACTGTATAGATTAAATAACCCCTAAAATGTTAAGAGAAAATAGAGATGTACAATCCACGGCATTGTATGGCATATCCTCAGTCGATCTGTAGCAAGCCTAGCTCTATTATGCTCAAGTGAGCCACACGGATTTATTCCAGACAACGATCAAGCCCATTGGAGCTGATATTTCTTCTATCTGTAATATTTATCATCTCAGACAAAGATTTAGCTCTCTGCCAAACAATCTTATGAGTCCCATTTTACATAACTCATGGCATAAGTCCATTCAGCTTATGTCAGCATCACCACATTAATCACAGCCATGGGGATTTGATTTTTGCCTAGCCTAGCTGCAGCAGCAAGAGGCTGAAACACATACTGGCACAGCCAGACCTACGCCACTGTGGCATTGTGTGCACCTTGCCACCCTGGTAGCTTTCTAGAGCTGTTACTGATGGGCCACAGATCTTCAGAGCTGCTTTGAATTTTTATAACCATCCTTCTTACTTTGTGAGACAGAGCTGCCACTGCCTGTTTGCTTTCCTTTGCTGGGTTTTCCTCCTCCCAAGCCAGGACAGTGCCTACAGACAGTGCAGAGATCCTGCTTCAGAGCTGTCTGAGCATCAGAAAAAGCTCCAGTGCTCAGCACAAGAACCACACCATCTGGCTGTGTCACTTGCCTCCAAGCACCTTCGTTACCTTAATCTCTTGACTCAGAGCAGCTTTGGAGACTAGGGGCCAGATCATCCCCAGTACTGATTGCAGAAGAAAACAGCAAGAGACGAGATGCTAATCAAGGAGCAGATAACAGCGCTATAGCCCGACGCACACAAAGATGGATATTCTCCACTCCTCCTCACCGAAAAAAACCCTCTCTCTCCTTCTGGAGGAGAAAATCACAATCAAGCCCTTGGTTATCACAGGAGCTAGAAGAACCCTTATTACTTTGAGGGGAAGGATTTAATACCACTGCATATTACAAGACCCAAATGACATGCTTCTCTTACGGTTCAGAAGGGAGCCCCAAAACCCAAAGGCACCCCCACTCCCTGTTTTGAAAATGCAGCCTTTCACAGCCTCCCTGTCTGATCCAAGTTCCTTTTCCTCTGTCAACATGACCAGAGTTCATTGAGAATGACTATGATAACAGACTTGTATAAGCTATATACTTTGGCTTCTGCCTGCCATTAACCCCTGCCGGGTCGACTGACAGTCAGCTTTAGTTCTGCCTCAAAATAACATAAAAAAGAAACTACAGCCTTGCAGCAGCCGTACAATACAGCACTTGAGCATCTCTAGCCCTTTTGTAACCTCTACCACCTTTTGCAGTCTTTCAAAAGCTGAAACAGGTTTTTAAACAAACAAAAAAAATGTCCCTTTTGCACGAGGAAAATGAAAAGCAACTCCATTTTCTATGTTAAACAACAAAAAAAGAGTAACTGTCAGGGAGCAGGGAAATGCACAGCCTATAGAAATGGCAGAACAGCAGCTCACCCACGCTTTAATGGATGGGCATAAATATGCTGCTCCAGTGATAAGAAGAAACAAATCCTGCTTGGGAGCATAAAGCAGAGTTGTTCTCCTGATTCGTATTTTACACTCACAGCTAGAGACAGTATTACTGTCTGACGGCCTACTCAAATGTGCAGGATATTTTCAGCTGCTGAGGACAAAGAACTTGCTGTGAGCACTTTCACAGTTACTGCAGATACGGCCAAACACACTGACCTCACATGGTGATTTCCTGGTATTTGGTGTTCCCAGCCTTTGGCCAAACTAAACGCATTAAAAATGAGATTTGTCTCTTAAACGTTGTTGCCCCAAGTGAGTGGTGTGTGATTGTCTTGGAGGCCTCCTGCATCTTGGACGAAGGATCACATCAACACTTCTCTGTGTCAGCAGCAAATCCCACAACTGTTGAACACCACCGCAGACATCTTCAGAAGAACTCTGTAACCACTTCCTTGGAAATTATCAGGCTTCAGCTGAGTACCATCTATCTAGGAAAGCCCCACAAATGCCCTGTCCAGTATTCAATCCTGATGTAATGGCTAAGAGACTAGGAAACTGTCTGGCTTGGTTTCCAGTTTATATCACAAAACCATTGTATGCATGGGTGTGCAACTTCCAGCTTTGAATCAAAACATACTGTGGCCCTCCCACCCCAGCTCTAATAAGGGACTTATAAAAGATGATGCCGTCCCATGCTGACTCTGTTATTAAAGACTTTACAATGGACTATTCATCAAGCAATCTTTTTTCCCCTCTGCTTACTTAATTCTTAAAGTCCATGACTTACACAACTGCACTGCATGTTCTTTCAACACCACTTGTTACCCCTTTAGGCACTTTAATTAACCATTCTTTTGTGCCGATTCCTTCCTTCTCCAAATCACCTAGGAATTTTCTGCATGCCACCATATCAAATGCTTCACAGAAATTAAAGCAAGAAGAAATCTGCTAGATCTAACTTTTTTTCAGGGAATCAGTCAAGTTAGGGAAGATATTGTGTTAGTCTAATATGACGTANTTTGTACAATGTAAATAACATCAGTAGTTGGAATATAACGAGGCCACACTTACAATGGTGTAATAGAAATTATTTTTAAAGAATGTATAAAGTGTCAGTCATAATAAATCTTACAGGAGTTTCTATATTAAGATTTAACCTTCAGTCTAAGCTCCTTCACAAAAAAAAAAGGGTAAATAATACTCTTTAAAAAAGTCTTTCATGTCAAATTACACACCAATCAGTACAGACATGAATAGAGCTATTCAAAAAAAGGTAGACTCAGATGTACCTGGATTGAAAGCCGTCTGAAGCCTCAGTAAGCTCCCAGGCGCTTGGGTTTGAGATGCTCTGAGATGCTCCCACAGGTCTCTGATTCCTGGCAGCAACTCCACACTTCTTATCCTCCTCTGGTCTCAAAGGAGCTACAAAGTCAGTTCATAACATTTGGCCAGCACAACAGTACTGGAACCAGCACAAAGCAAAACTTCATCAAATTACTAAACTGGCCTCAATATAACTGTGTAGTTTTGCCATATAGGTAAAAGTCAAGACTGGCAACGGTGCTCCCATTCCTCGTGACAGTAATGGGCAACACTTGCTACTGTTGTATTTCTTGGTTTCCAATTCCTTCTTTTTCAACTAGGTTTATACCTATTACATCNTAATATGACGTACCTTTAGTAAACTCAGTAAACTCGTTTACAGCCATGCTACTCACAACTGTCTGGGGCTGAGGCAAGTAAAACTAGAATCCCTTAGAGCCATCTTCTTATTACGCAGTCCCTGAGAAATCTGTGATTTAGCTGAGTTCCTCAAGTCAAGTTACTCCAGCAGGTGTGCAAACCAGTCACAGATAGAGAACCAAATGCTGCTGTGTTTGTACAATGTAAATAACATCAGTAGTTGGAATATAACGAGGCCACACTTACAATGGTGTAATAGAAATTATTTTTAAAGAATGTATAAAGTGTCAGTCATAATAAATCTTACAGGAGTTTCTATATTAAGATTTAACCTTCAGTCTAAGCTCCTTCACAAAAAAAAAAGGGTAAATAATACTCTTTAAAAAAGTCTTTCATGTCAAATTACACACCAATCAGTACAGACATGAATAGAGCTATTCAAAAAAAGGTAGACTCAGATGTACCTGGATTGAAAGCCGCCTGAAGCCTCCGTAAGCTCCCAGGCGCTTGGGTTTGAGATGCTCTGAGATGCTCCCACAGGTCTCTGATTCCTGGCAGCAACTCCACACTTCTTATCCTCCTCTGGTCTCAAAGGAGCTACAAAGTCAGTTCATAACATTTGGCCAGCACAACAGTACTGGAACCAGCCCAAGTTGTTTCAGTGCCTAATTGTGATCTNAACTGTGTAGTTTTGCCATATAGGTAAAAGTCAAGACTGGCAACGGTGCTCCCATTCCTCGTGACAGTAATGGGCAACACTTGCTACTGTTGTATTTCTTGGTTTCCAATTCCTTCTTTTTCAACTAGGTTTATACCTATTACATCCCACATCCATAGCTGACCTGTTCAATTAGTTATACCCTATTGCTTGGGCTAAGAAACACTGACTTCTAATACATCATAGCTTTAAACCAGAAAACAAAATGCAAGAAATTTTGCTCCCTGATCTGTCAAGCTTAGCTATTCTAAGAAAAATACCCAACCAACAAAACAAAAACCACAAACCTGTAGAAATTGGAAAACCTGTAAAATTGGGGAAAAAAGTTAGCCTATGGCAGATAAACAAGCTACACCGCCCCGAAGTTTTAGAAGCATGGATATAAGGGGAAAAGCATGGATATGTGCTTTCTATGTGACCCACAATTTTATTCATAGGGTTTCCCTCCCTTACCACATATCGTCAAAAGATGATACTTCTCAGCTATAAAAATAGAAGTCTCTCCCAGGGACTTTAAATGTTTGTATCAAAACATCAGCAACTTCTATATTATCCATATGCATTTGGAAAGTTATCCTATTTCCATAATGTTACAATAGGAAAAGAATGGTCAGGATGTTCTTAAGACATAAAGAACAAGAGACACAATCTTGCACAAAGTCCCTTTCATCCCTACCAGTCTAAGATATTCTAAATCCATTGCTGTACTTTTATCATCTTCAATTAGCATTTAACAGAAGACACGCACAACTTTGCCTTTTTTGTTTCTATTGCTCCATGCCAGGATGCCAGCAGAAAGCGTGGAGAAATTGTTCTAACATGGAGAAAGCAAGAGCATCTCTATTCAAGTTGATGAAGACTAGAAGCGAAGTAAGATAAACTTGAAAGCTCTAACAGAATACTAAGTGCAATTCCACAGGTGGTCCAAGTTGCTCTCTCCACCTGCTTTATATCAGGGATCAATTCCTTACACACACACTCACAACAACAAAAAAACTAACCCCAAAACCCCAAAGACAAAAATACAAACCACACAACAAAAAAATCCAAAGAAAGAAAAATTCTACTTAAATAAAGAATTCAGAATTGAGCTTGAAAAAAACAAAAAACCACAAACAAGTCTTCAAATGAAAGTCTTATAATACCAATCTTTATTCAAGATGGACTGAAAAGAAATACTTACTAGTAGTTCATTTACTTACCCTGAAAATAGAACTCAAAAATATCCTACTTACTATTAAGCACTTTAAAATGAGCTGATGAGCTCCAGCTTATTTCAAGTACATATAAATTTGAAGGCAACAGAAAACGTATTTTATAATTTTTATGTGTGTATATATACACAGACATATTATATATATAAATCATGTATATATATACATATTTTGCTGCCACCTTGTGAACAGTCTCTGCATAAGGAGGTTTAGTTCATACAGACCCAATTCTGCCATCTTTATTCACATTTACCTCAACTGAATTTAATATAGACACTTTTTGAACAGGTACTCAATGTGGCAAAGGATGGCTGAATCAGACGCTTAGTGAAGAAAACTTTAAAAGGCTGAATAAAATAACTATTAGTCTTCTGCAGTTTCCATACACTTTTGTGTCACAGTTTATTGCCACAAACATTATGGAAAATACCACTAAATTCTTTCTGATAGAAATATTGCAGCTTTGCATCCAAGTTGTATAGCTGTCTTCAAAACTGAATAAGCTGGTGCCTGTAAAACAAAGAATAAAAGATTAAATACATCTAATGAAGTGTTTTGTTTCAACCAGATTGTGGTAAGGAGTAGTAAGCATTATCTAATAAAACAAAACCAAAAAAATAAAACAAAGCAAACCACACAAAACAAGAAAACCCAAACCACCAAAACATACCTGTATTCATAGTCTAATCTACCTCAGAGAAAACTAAATTAAAAATGATCAACCCTGCAGAACGTTCCCACAAATGTAAGTCAAGTGAAAAAAGAGAAGTCACACATTCCTCATATGGTATTCAAGGAAGCACAGAATTTAGTTCAGTATTTCACACTTCATAACATGCTTGTGTTCATCTACCAAGATGATGCCTCAAGTTCTCAGCTGTATGGATAGCACTTATTAGCCTTAACTTCAAAAATATTTAATCTAAACTTAATATAAAATTAAAAACTGCACAGAGGACACCTCTCAGGAAAACACAATCACCTTAACACTTGACATGAGCTCTATAAAAATGAAAGCTATAATATGCAGTGTTTTCTTATATTTATCTTTGGGAAAGAATCTCAAGCACCTTATTTTCTATTTCTCAAATAAAGAACTACATCACAGTCACTGGATAAGGAAAATAAGAGTATCACACCTACATCCTCACTAACAGTGCCAATTAGTTAACATTGTACTTACTGCTTCTGCATCATGCTCAAGCCCAATGTCATGGTGCTCCCGTTCATCATCTCGAAACTGCTTTATTATCTTTAAAAACAGCAGTTAATTAGCAAGTCTACTCAGCAAAGAAATCAGGGCAGCTAGTATACAAAACTATATGCTGTTGACCATTGCATGCACCAGGACAGGCATTTGAGGCCCCGGTCTCAAAACCTTCTCAAAGACCTGAATCTGCAATGCAGGAGGAAGGGAATTATTTACAGCATTCCCCAAACCTCAAGTTCTTTTAATATTCTCAAAAAAATAGTCTTTAAAAACTAAGATGCTGTTTAATATATCACTATGTTTTTCCACTGTTTCAAGAAAATCTGTAGTCATAGTAACTTGTAGCCCTAATTAGTTTCACACATACAAATTATTCTGACAATTTAAATAATGAAATTAAGGTCCCTGCTTTGCCAGATAATCAGTAAGGGTGTTTCCCTGTAAGCCAACAGGGCTTTTGTCCATTCTAGTGTACTCTAAAGAACGCTATTTTTCACTTTTGTTTTTTCAACTGGGACAAAAAGGTTTAAAGAATTTTCTCTTGGGATACCTGCAGATAACTAGGATTGCTTAATAAAGTGCTCAGAGTTTAAAGACACCCAAGCATTGTCCCTACCCAACAGGTTTGCATCACTTTTGGTTTCATCACTAGTCCTCCTCATATTGACACTGTAAATAACCTTGCTGCTTAGCTTTTTCTCTTTATTTTGTGCCTTCTCAGTTTACAGTCTTTATTTGCGGGGGTAGTATTTCCCTTGTGCAAGTCAACACAACCTGGGTTACTTCAGATACTATTTCTGTGACAAGAAGACATGTTTGTAGTAACCAGATTTAGCTACGTGTTAAACGAAGCACAACTGACCACACCAATAGCAAAGATAGAAATTAACACATGGGCCCTAAAGCAAGCTCCCACCAAACAGAGCACAAACAAGCTCAATGTGCTGCATGCAGAAACAGGTCAGTCTCTTGACAAACACCCTACAGGAATGTGTCCCAGTTTGATGCCTAAAATACCTGGGAAATAATTTTCTTGCAGAGCTAACAAACATTAGCTCCTTACACACTCTGAACCGTATTCAAGACTAGAACTATATAATCGTATCCCACATAAGCAAAATGTTACTACGCAATTGTATTTTCTCCTTCTGTTTCCCCTCTAAAGCCTTCCTTTCAATTAAAAGTAATCAAAATTAAAGCACAGTTTTCCCAGTCAAAAGGGAAATGCTGAATTACTGAAAGCATGCTGAAGCTAATTCAAACACATTTTAATTTTGGTGCTTGATCAGTTCAGTGCTGCTGAAGGAAAAAACATCCTTTTAACTTAAAGTTTCTGTTGACTCCAACATTCTATGTGATAGAACAAAAAAGACCTACTGTAAATTCTATGAGCATATTATTTTAAAAGACTAAAGTCACACTAGATAATCCAATGAATTGGTTAAACTACTTTTTTAGTCATACTTAAATACCTGCAGTAGTTCTTTATACTTTTCTGGATCTTCTTCCATAAGAGTTCGGATCTGGCTATTGTAGTGATCTGATATACTCTCTTCCACTGCCACTGTGCAAGCCATTGCACCTTTCTTTCCAAGTAAAGCACTTCCAGCCCCTGTGATTGTGGTACCAAACATATGCAAACAATGAAATCTGAAGCAACACAAGTAATTTACACATTTGAAGGCTTCATAAAACACCAATAATAGTAATAATATAAACTCACCTAAAACAAAACCTGCTACATTCCAAAAAGGCAATAAAACAGTAGGACGAACTCTGTATGCAACCATTAGTTCATTGAACTTTTTCAGGTGGTCTTTTTCTTGATTCCACATTTGCTGCAAAAGAGCCAGATCACAGTAAAGTATAAAAACGGAAAAATTAAACAATTCCAATAAAACTAATAAACCAAAGAAAACCAAAACAGCTCAGACCCCTCACACTTTAACTGCAGAGGCAACGCTATTCACATCACAAAAAGGAAATGGTGAAGAAAGGCAGATGAGGATAGTTATAAATAGGCAACATAAAAACATTTGCAAAATAGGAGTCTTTGTGACAATACTGCAGCAACTGTAGCATTAGTAACTCCCTTATCAAGTAATCCCGCCACTCTTTATAAACCCAAATGTTTAAGCATGTTGAGAAAAAGATGTACAGCTATCATCTTACAACTTCATTCGACCACTGTTAATCAAACGCACATGAACCAGAAACACAGCGATGGCCGTTAGGTCCACTAACCTGGATAATCGGTCCCACACTTGACCTACCCAAGACGGCCATTTGCCCCGCATAAATGCGGTTTGCCCCGTACTCCCCGGCATGGTCCACGCGGATGATGCGGTCTATGACGGGCTTGTTGATGCCCTCCAGAGTCACCCGCGTGCTGCAAAGCCTGAGGGAAACCGCTCCGGCGGGCAAAGGCCATCTCCCGCGGAGACCTGCCGGAGAGACAAAGGTGACGCGAGCTCTGCCGCCGCCCAGCCCCCGTCCGAGGCGGGCGGGCGCTGCCACCCGCGGGGCCGGGCGGCCTGGGGCGGCCCCGGAGCGGCGGTGC
>VYZV01017809.1:25591-41861 GCA_013401275.1 Pandion haliaetus
TCCCCCTCACGATTCCGATTGGCTCCCCGGCGCCGCCGCACTGGAGAGCAGAGCTGTCAGTCAGGGCCGGCGTCCCCTGGCTGCCATGGGGACGGGGGGCGGGGCGACCTCCTGAGGTGTGAGGGGGTAGGCGCGGCGCCGGCGGGTGCTCCCCGGAGCGGCAGCGCCGCCAGCGCTCCCCTGGCGGCGCGGAGGTGTTAGCGGCCGGTGGCGCGAGCTGCTGGCGGGAACGCTGAGGGAAGGTCCGGGCCCAGGCAGGCTTCTGCAGACCCAAAGGCCGGTCCACAAGGAGTCAAAGCAAACCAGTTTAAAAAACATCAGACATTATATATTTAAATAGAGTAGTATCATTTATTGAATGTTCTTTAAAATGAAGGCAGAAAACATTCCAAAACATGATATAAAAAGAACAGTCTCTCACCTACTAGCTAACAGTGGGTTACTGGCACATTTCAAGTAATAAGTACAATTCTGTACAGAGAATCCTTAAGCACAATCTTTAACTAAAGGAAACAGTTAGCAGTCTACTGAGAAATACTGTTCCCTTGGAGTCACACAGCTCCATCTAATTTAAACAAGAAGAAACATGAATTTAAATGGTACTCACACAAGTTTCTGAATGCTGTATTTTCAAACTATAACTTAACTCTCAAACATTCACATTTTAGAACAAAGAGAACAGTACTCAAGATGTTTGTACAAGAATAAAAAACACAAGTAATAATACCTTAACACATTTAAAGAAAAAAAAAAAAAAAAAGGCTACTCCACAGCAGTGAGGCTGGCACCCTAGCAATGGCTTTCCCTGCGACAGACGTGTGCTGCCCGGTGACCCGACTGGTGGTCTCTTCCTATATCCCAGTGTTTATTCAGAGCTCTTTTAACAGCTTGTTTTCTCTGAACCATGTTGCTAAGTTATCCAGTGTTCAACTGCACTTGCTATTTCAGAGCAAAGTAAGTATCAAAGTCTCTTCTCTAAAAATATTTAGAAAACTGATTTCAAACCCATGCCATGCTTTCTTCTCCTGCACACTATTTCAAAATACTGACATACATCTCTCTCTTGCTTTGGTTTTAATAGAGAAGTGAGTTGGAAACATTTAAAACCACACTTTCCCCTCCCTCCTGATTTTTAAAGCATAATTTGTAAAAACAGTACAAAGTTCTTAAACAGAATTTCAGTTCTGACCACATTTTACCCAAAACCCCTGAAAAATTAGGGACTTAACACACCCCAACCACCCTGAAATTGTAGCAGCAACAAAGTGTCCTACCATACAATTTTTTGGACAGGTCTAACACAGTATAAATTAACTAAATTTCCAGTCTTGGAAACTTCCAAGGCCCACTAGCATAATCAAGACTAAGACCACAGTGCCAGGGTGCCAGTCAGCTGCTCGGTTTTTAAGTGCTACAGATACTTCTACTCTTATCTAGTGGTCCTGAGAGTTTCAGGAAGTCAAGTTCTTCTGGCTTTCAGTGGTTTTCAAGGATGCTGTGAGCTTCTGTTAACTTTCTGATTAGGAACAGCTTATCACGACCCTCCTGGAAAGACAGGATAAAAAGTATGCTCCAGATGAACAGAAGTAGTACAAGTTATCTATGAACAGCTCATTTCTTTATTAGAAATAAACAGATGCACTCACCACCACACTGTACTCTTAATTAGTGGCTCCTAGCATACTCTCAACTGCCTGAACAATTTTAAGTTTACAATAGTCTTGAATTCATTTACCTCATGTTAGGTCACATATTAACAGTTCTGCGTTGAGCCTAGTAAAAACATCTCACACACCTAAAAACGTAAAACCATACTTCCAAGAAGCCCAACAGCAGTGAACAAACAAAAATAAAAAGCATGCAAGGATTTTCAGACTTCCTAACTGATTTGGGAGCCCTTGAAAAAGCAGTAAGGTTTTTGCTCCTGAATTCCTTACTCTTCAAAAATCTTTCCCCAGCACAGTGTTTTTCTAAGGACGTGTTGTTAAATGCCATATCTAAAAGAAGCACATACCAAGAAATGAACTACTTCCTAAGAAAGTGAGAAGTCTTACTACTGAGGCTAAGTTCTGACTAGAGCAGAGTTTGACAGACCACAGTATGTAAAGGCTGTCAAACACGGCAGCAGCTTTTGATGGCCACAAAGACCTGTGCTCAGGAATAAGACCAGACACGATGCAGTAGAAACATAGGCCTGGAGGGAAGACTAGGGAGTTGGGTGCCTGCCTGCAAGAGCGGAGAAGGAAATAGAGGTGGGGGTTCTGTAAGATGGTGGGAGAAGACAGGAAGCACAAGACTCAGGTTCTTGTTCAGCAGAAAAAAACCCCATGCAGATGGGTGGAGTTAAGCGATGACAGATGAACAGGGACACCGCTTCTCAGAGGCCTATCTCATATAACCAGACCTTGCTGCAGTTGCAGCTGATACCCAAGAAAACCAACTAGACTGAGACTATAGTGCTTCAGTTATTTTCCCTGTGTAATTTCTAAAACATTCTTCACTGTCTGTGCAAACACTAAGTATCCAGAAGACTATGAAAACTGTTGTTCCTCCGCATGCATGATTACTGAATCCCAAAAGAAAACTTTAGCGGTACAGACAAGTGGGTCAAATCTTACCATATCCAGTTGTTCCCTCAGCTGCTTAACCACTCTTTTGTGTGCTCCAGCCATGGCAATAAAACAGAACATAATGAGGCTGCAGACAACAACCCAACATTATATGTTAGCAGCATGCAAAACAGAATTAGTCAGAAAAAGGCTGTTACGGTCTAGAGGAATTGTTGGTTTGTGCATTTGCTTCAGGTAAGAACCTGCTGGCGAAAAAAAAAAAAAATCAGTATACAGCTGGGGTAGGTTGGGCATAGCTCTGCTCAAAAGCATCTGCCGAGGTATCTGTGCTGCCAGCAGGCAGGGACAGAGTGCTAGGGGACATAGAGGTTTGGCCACTTTCAGATGTTACAGGTTGTGTTCTGACAGCTCCCTCTAGACTGTCAGTTCCTGCCCTGCTCTAAGTGCATGTATGGAGAGGTTGCTCCTCAGAAAATAAGTTTAATGAGGTTTCACTGGAGTAACTCTTTGCTCCCATTGGGGTTTCTAACTATGGTAAGCGGCCACAGATCAGTATTGCAGCCATTCCTTATAGCACATATTCCAGATGTAATCTGTGACCCAGATTATCCACAGTGCATTAAATGATTACAAGCAGTAGCAAGAACTAGAATGGCACAAATACCTATATAAGTTATGTATTTTCTTTTCCAAATAATAAGTAGTAGGGTAGCAATGTAAGTCATCCTCCACCTCTTACACAGGCTTTATGATAAAGTAAAAAAAGAAAAAAAAAATCCCAAACCAAAAAAAGAGGACTTGGTATTTCCTGTGTATGCAGTAACAGGTTCCATTCAAGAGAACACATAAACGTGTTACGGAAGAAAGGGCTAGGTGGAGTCTGAAGAAAACTGCATGGTTTCTCAAGCGTAGAAATTGTAGAAAGTATCAGGTAACAAGCCTGCAAGGTCTGAAAACAGTCGCATTAAACTGAAATGCAAAAAATTCCATTTAAACCTAGGAAAAAAAAAAAAAAAATTACTGCAAGAGTGACCAAACACTGTAACAGGTTGCCCAGAAAGGTTGTGGAGTCTCCACCTTTGGAGATACTCAAGACCTAACTAACTCGACACGGTTCCCGAACACCTGCCCTACTTGACTCTGTTTTGAATAGGGTGGTTGGATTAGATGATCTCTATAGCTGACCTCCAACCTTAAAAATTTTATGATCCTATATTGAATTTTATCTTACAGTATGACTGTTTTGGGGGTTTGGTTTGTTGTTGGGATTTTTTTTTTAAACGAAGGTTCGTGGATAGGATTTTTGATCACAGGGCTTACAATACTAATTTGCAGAATGATTCACAGTTAACACTTTTGAAAGAGACAAGTGTGGGATATGGGACATGCAAGAGGAACTGGAATAAAGCTAATGAGTGTGAACACATGGGCAAAGACATAAGAGCTGAGGATTCATATATGCTTTTGACTGCAGATGGAAAATCTGGTCTCATAGTTGGTATCAGTTCAGTAAGGAAGTAAATGAACCACACAGTTGCATGACTGAATCAGGTCTCCACAGTACTCACCAAATGACCATAAAAAAAGGCACTGCAAAGGCTTCTGATGCTATGCCATAAAGGAGCTGCTGCAGACCTGCTGGAAACCCAAGTATTGTATCTGGAACAACTTCCCATGAAGTGTTAAAATTTCTGAACGGCCCACATGCCTTGGAGGAGGGGATACTGTCAAAGAAGCAGAGCAGAAAGGAGATGCTACCCCAAAATGTAAAGATTAAATAATCCAACATGAGCCTAGCACCATTTTGCCAATGGGGTAAAAGGGTCCTTTGTCTTTAAAACCATAATTTTTGTTTAATGAACTAAGTTATAATTTGATTTATTATACACCATATATTTTATTCCAATTTATCATTCCAACCTTGTGTGTCTGTTTTTAGGGAACTGACAACCTTAGAACAAAAGCCAACTTCTAAGAAATTAAATTGTCACTTACTGTAGTATGCTGATTCCCAAAGGGACAAAAGCCAAGATGAGTCCAATCAACAGCACCACCAAGAAAAAAAAATTGGAACCTGATGCTCTGATAGGCCTAGCCGCAGCTTTACATGTATGTATCAAACTCATCTGAAGAGGGAAAGTCAGAAGAACTGTTACCAGTATATCTACATACATATGTCCAAGTATACTTTCCCCACCAACTGAATTTTCCATTCTCAAATATGCTGCCAGCTACCACGTAACCATCCTCCTTTGATGTACATGGACTGAAAATGGCCAACAACACTTTACATTCTGGTATAAGTCAATGTCTCCTAGTTTGAGTAAGAATTTGATCCAGAGGGCCTGCCGTGGTTTAACCCCAGCCAGCAACTAAGCACCACGCAGCCACTCACTCACCCCTCACCCCCACCCACCCAGTGGGATGGGGGAGAGAATTGGAAGGAAAAGGTAAAAGGTAAAACTCGTGGGAGATAAGAACAGTTTAATAGGACAGAAAGGAAGAAACTAATAATGATAACAACAACAATAATAAAATGACAATAATAATAAAAGGATTGGAATATACAAACAAGTGATGCACAATGCCCGAGCAGCGATCCCAGCCCAGGCCAAATCCCCCCACTTTATATACTGGGCATGACATCCCATGGTATGGAATACCCTTTGGCCAGATTGGGTCAGTTGTCCTGGCTGTGTCCCCTCCCAACTTCTTGTGCCCCTCCAGCCTTCTGCTGGCTGGGCATGAGAAGCTGAAAAATCCTTGACTTCAGACTAAACATTACTTAGCAACAACTGAAAACATCAGTGTGTTATCCTAGTAGCTGGTATAGTGTTAACTCAATCCCAGCCAAAACCAGGACAGGGCCTCATACACTTGCACAGTCAACTGACATAGTCATTTGGTGTATGATCCACGGCACAGCCTTTAGCTTTGTTCCACCGCATCTTCACTGGATACATCCTCTCTTGCAAGAGCTAAAGTATCAGTAAGAATTTGATGCACTGAAGGAGCTGTGTTGTCATACAGCAAAGCTTCTGATATGCAGAAATCACATCTTGAACATCCAACCGAGTTTGGATTTTCCATTCCACTTCCAAAATTTTAGCAGCTTGGCAAAATTTTGTCCAAGTTCTAAGCTGTGTTGTTAGTAAATAGATTATTGCAGAAAAGTGTTCTAAACTAGTTGTATTACATAAAAAGATTTTATTTAAAAAAACCCAGACAAATAATTGAATAGGTAGTTATTAAAATGTCGGTTTGCTTTATTTCAAAGCAAAATTCTACCTTCTCTTAAAAGCAAAAAAACCTACAGAAAATGGAATACCATTACCTAATTTCCAGTACATTTCAACCTTGGGTGTGTTTAGGGTTTTTTGTTTGTTTTAAATCAACTGCATACTTATATCACAAAAACCACAGAGATGTGTTTGATTTTGTTTGTTTACCGCATGCCTTTGTTACCTTTTTAATGTAAAAAATGATGAAGTATTTTATAGTTGCTATTGCAGGGAGAAGTGGTGAAAAGAAGGTTCCGATCCAGCAGATAGTCTGCCCATAAATGATCTCCAGGACATTCTCAGGAATTCTAAATTCCTGCAATCCACACCACTGAACTGGCTTGCAAGAGCAATGAGTAACTAACAACCTAAAACCAAAGAATAGCATTAGTTCTAAATTGAAGGTACAGAGCTTGGCTGAATTCTAACACATTTGGAACACACAGATATTTAGCATTTAAGCATTAGACAACATAACAGAAAAATGCCTGAAGAAAAAAAAAAAGGCTCAATTTTAAAAAAAGTATACAGCCATGTGAATAGTAAACAAGTGCTAAAACCACCAGAAACATGTTTATGTTTTACTTTAAAACTGGTAATCTGGTTAGAAATAGGGGGAATTAATAACAGAAAAAAGAAAACGTGTTTCATAGGTCATTTGCAAAAGTATGCTCAAAAGGCAGAGATACTTACTTTCTAGGAAAGTCCACAAACAGGATCACAGCAAGAATTATAATAAAATCAAATATCATCAGTTTATACATTTCTTGCCCAACTGCAGATTCCCAGCACTATAAAAACAAGTCAGGAAAAACAAGATTAGGAGTCTAAATAACAAGTAAAAAAATCAATCTGCAAATCACTAAAGCAACAAATATCTCAGTTAACACCATAAAGTTCAAATTGGATTAACTCTCATTTCTAAAATATTTAAGTGTTTCAGAGCTTCCATGCCAAGCTTTTTGTTTGTTTGTTTTGTTGGGTTTTGTTTGGGTTGGTTTGTTGGTGGATTTTTTTTTGAGGAAAGACCATTTGTCTTATTGGAGCAAAAGGCAGTAACACAATTGTCTCTAAAACAGAGCTACCTCAAACAATCCTCATGGTAGTCAGAAAGTCTGTGCTAAATGATAATCTGCTACTGGACTAATTCTAATCAGAGTTTTAGACACACAAAAGATATATGGAAGAACTGTACTGGTTTGCACTGGGCAGTAAGAATCAGCACCAGGTATAACACGAACAGCAGCCCCAGGTCTGATTCTGAATACCTCTAGACAAGCAAGTCTCATGGAAAACAAATCTCTATTCACAAGTTCAGATGAGTAAAGACCAAGACAAATCTGCTTACAGGATAGAGTTCGTAATTGTATCCACAGGCCTTACACTCGTCAGTGGCACAGTAGGAGATCCGACTCCACAGTGAGAATACGAGAACACCGATATTAGCCAACCGCACAAAGACACACCTGGAAGAAAGGCAAAACCCAATTCCAAGACTGCCAAAAAAGAGCCATTCTAACACCTGGCTCAACTTGCACAGGAGTCCAAGGAAGGCTTGAAACACAATAGGGTCGTACAGAGCTTTAATGGAATGGTCAGCTAGATAATAAACACATTTCTTTCTTTAGTAGTAAGTTAAATTGCTTTTCACCTTCCCTGCTCTAGGCTACAGTCCCTTATTCCTTTTCTCAGTATTGTTCCTGTATCAGTCATTTCAGTTGCAGATCTTGATGTCACAATGGGCTGTGATTCTCTCAAGTACCATTTGAGAGGCCAGGTGACAACTCTGTGTGCAGCACTTCCCTCTCAGGTGGCTTCAGGCCTTCAGAGGCTCTTGGCCGAATTGGAAATACAAAGCACAGGGGCTTGACAAAGTTCGGATGCTTCAATGCAGATCTTGCTGCCTTAAGCTGCCAAATGCTAGTTCTTCATGCTCTCACACTGAAGTATCTTTTATCCCAAAACTTATAACTTCAGCCTTGAGCAAAGCCATGCTTCAGTCACTGCTGTACACACACATTTGCTCATTCAAGGAACTGCTGCACTCAAAGCTGTTTGAATTCACAGCTCTGCAGCCACAGTTCTCTACTACTGTTGAAGATGTCCAGATCACACAGCTAAGTGGGACTGAGAGGAAAACTTGGACACTGAAACAACTGCACTGTATTGTCCTCAAAACAGGAGATTGTTTCCAGATTTAAAATTAAAGTTTCCAACTAAATGTAAGTTAAACAATGCCTGCTTGGCTTCCAGTGCCCAGGCCCTCCAGTGCAGAGCGCCCAACCTCTCTGCTTCTTGATATTTCAAAGTTTACAATACTTATAACCTACCCAGAACATGTTGTTGAAATATCCAAGGCCACAATAAAAATGTCTTTACCTCATGAGTGTCAGCCTGATTCCAAAGGCTGGAGAATAATCTTCAAATCTGATCAGAAATGAGGAGATCTGAGGAGCAATGAAGTTGGCCAATGTGATCACCATGGAAGGCAAATACTGCACTAAGAGATTAGCTTGGAAGTCCATATTGCTCATGTCCTGTACATGAAGAGATGAGAGAAAGATAATACTCAGAGAAACACACCTTCCTGACATTATGCTCTCTCCAGCTACCCACCAGCCTCTTTATCCAGGAGTCAGGCAGCATCTTTTACTCTGTCTTCATCTTCCACCTATATCTGGAACTACAAGTCAGACCACTGCTATCTGTCTCTGCAGTTTGCTGCTACACACCCTTGCTTTCTCCTGCTCCCTTCACCAGTAACTCCTTCCACCTCCAGGTATGAGTATTTTTGCACTTCCCCAAAGCTTCTGTTTGAAAAGGCTTATCTCACCAAGGCTTGCATCTGACTATGTTGTCTACCTCAGCACTAAGACTACCAGCTTTTACACTTATGTCAAAGTTCCAACACTTTTCAAGCTATTTGCACTGGCACCAAGCAGCTCCCCTGACTTTCCTACCATCTTAACAAGCTCCTCTACCTACTCATTTAGGCAAGGTCAAGGTATCAACCCTTATACATAAAGCCCACAGTAAGTGAAGCTGTTTTTCGAGTTGTTCAGTGTTGTGCTATCCTTTCTCTGCCCTCAAATAATACCTCTGACACAAACACTTCTTTAGTCCCCATTTCCTGCTTCCTTCTCTGCAATCCTGGCAGTTTACAGAAGAGTTGGGTCCACCACGAGCACAACCTTCCCGTATGCAGCCAGTGCCCATCACATCACCAGAACAATGAACAGAGGGGGGTGAAAAAATGCTGTCCCCATTCATGTCAGGCTAATTTAACCCTGGGGTCCTACAGAGAAGTCAATTACTGTTGCAAAACTGTTGAAACTATTGTCTGCTCTTGTTGTTCTGCTTCTGCTCTTCCCATCTGCTTGTCCTGACAGGGGTGAACAACCCCACCCAACCTGTTTTTTTTCACTACTGATGCAAGACCCTTTTCTTCTGCAAAGCACTCTGTGTTTGAAGTCTTCCTGTTTCTCCACACAGCTGTAACTCAAGCCACAATACAGATCATAATCTTTACTCTCCCCTTCCCTTGCTGTTCACTTTTGCAGTTGAGCAGTGAACCAGATCAAGAAACTGATCACGATAAAGTTTGTTTTAACCAGATCAGTTCCCTCAGCCAGTTCACTACCCAGACACACAAGCGCTTGTACTAGCAGATCACAGTGAGGTGAGAACAGTTACATGGGAAGGACAGTGAGGGCTGCTTTTCTTGTCAGCTGCATTAGCTCCAAGGCACACAACACAGAAGCCTCAGCATCAAAAGGAGACATCACTGTGGTTTTTTTGCACATGGTCCTCAATCTTTCTCACTCTCCTACCAAAAAAAAAAAAAAAAAATCTAAGTCTGTAGAAAGCCTTTTCAGATCCCTTGCATGACAGGTGCTATATTAAGATACTTGACTCTTTCACAATATTTCTTTTTGCTGTAATCACCAGCCCCGATTGAATCTGTCCTAACATCCTGTCTGGTACTTACATTGGAGTTCTCTTGAGAGAAGACAGTTGCTCTATAAATAGAGTAAAAACATCCTGATAAAACTGCAATGACGATTATATTTGTAAGTATTCTGAGAGAATAGATGCATAGCTTTTCTTTCGTTGTCATGTCAGCTTTTTTTTGCTTCAGTCTTTCTTCCTCCAAGTCTGTCTACAAACAAAAGAAAAAGGGTGTGTAATTTTCTGGTGCAGCATACAACACTTGACACCATGTCTTCTACCTCTGGGATGTGCAAATCCATAGGCTATTCTAGGAAGGTCACCCCACCGTGTGCCCAAGCACACTGAACTGAGAGTGCCTTTTCATTGACGCAAACAGGTCCATGCCGGAGTGGAAGCCCCAGTGTGCTCAGTCTCCTCAGGCTGAGGGCCCTGTAGCCAAAGACAAGTCTCTTGTAATGCTCTTATCTCTACTATATCAGTAACATATCTCCTGGAGGACAGAAAGACAACTTGCCTGTTTATTGTGAAAGACCAATCTCAGATAGCTCGGTACTAAACTCTGAAACGGTAAATCAGCCCACTCATCTCGTTACTTTTGCAGGTAAGTAACCAGCCCTCACCACTATGGCTCAAACCTCCTTCTCCTACTCTTTGTGAAGGAAAATTGGGGTTGGCACAGAGAAAGAAGTACAGTCTTGAGCAGCTTGTCATGTTGATATATTTCACCTTAGCTGATGTGAAAATACAGTATCACCTCTGAAGGCAATTTAACCTGGGCAAGCCCACAGACTACCCAGGTATTTTCTGAGGACTTATTTCCTGATAAAACTGCAATGACAATTATATTTATAAATATTCTGAGAGAGTAGATGCGTAGCTTTTCTTTCATTGTCCTGTCAGCTATTTTTTGCTTCAGTCTTTCTTTCAAACAGTAATATTAAGGAGCAAGTTCTTCCAAGGTGTGAGTTCTAAAAGGAAAAACGTGGTAAGTGAAGGAGGCTCTCGTTATACAATGAATAGATGACTGTGAACTTTACTACAGCAGAAAGCAACTCACTGTAATTTATGAAATGTGTAATTACTGCTTTGTGGTTTGAAGTGGAAGTATCTTTTCAGAGGTAATTGTTTTACTACACAAATCTCTGCCTCCAGTGTAGAGAGAGCAAAAGAAGGTACTGGTTTCACCAGAAAAGCCTTTCAGACTCTCTCTTCAGAGAGCTTTATGATTTGGGAAATCTATTAGCTGCATCAGCATTATGTCTGTGCATGTGTCAAAGACACCTAGTGAAAAACTTTCAGTATCTTCTTACTGCGACAATGCTCTCAACTTGTATGAAAAGTACCATCTGAATTTTATTCCTCCTCAAACTACTGCTTACAACATTGCAGACTTACAACCCAGTACACTCAAACCAATTCCCAACAGTACAAGAGTCCTACCCACAGCTGGGATAGCTTTTCCTGTTGGATTATGTAGAAACTAACACAGGAAGCAGGACCTGAGTGTGAGGAAGAGGCAGATAAGATAAGCAGCTAACAGGTTGGCTTCGGTCCCCAGTGGATGGGGGAAGGGATGTCAACCTCACTGTCAATCCTTCTCATGTTGCACCACAATTCTAGCTACCTAAAAAGCATGCAAGAGGATGTGGGTAGCCCTGCCCCCAGTATGAACTACTTCAATCCTTCTTATCCTTACTCCATTATCTGCAAAATTATACACCTGTCTTTCTTAGCCATCTAAGTTACATGAAACCATAATCATAGGAAAACGAAAGTTACTCACTTGGAGCTCGTATTGCAAGCTGCGATGCTTTAGCCGTGCTGCATTTGAATCTGTAATGCAGAAGTCCCAGCCTGCAAAGACTTTGTTAGAGTAACTCTGAAACCGGTCATCTTCATGCACCAAGTTCTGCTTAAATCCTTCCACAGATCTAGAGAAAAATGCAATTTCACTTCATTCATGAAAAGACATATTTTATCCACAGAAAAAGAAACAAAAACCACACCTGGTTCATCAAAGACTAAATGACACCCCACCCTGGCCATGAGCAAACAGCCACATTTGCTTTATATCAGCAAGTCTCTGATGTGTCAGGTTTTGTAGTGACCAAAGTCAGCTGAAGCCATGACTGACACAGGTTACTTCCCTCCGCACTTAGCCACAGCCATACCTTCTCACCTCATCCAGTGCTTCTCTGACACTGCAAAGAGCCAGCTCAGGAAACTGAGATGGCAGAAGAAAAAAAATAAAACCAAAACAAAAGAAAATTCTTCAACAACTACTGTACAGTTGAGGGTGTTCTATTTATATGTATGTGTACATATAAAAAACTAACACTTCAAATTTTTTCATTTGTTTTGCTGGCTCAGTCTCCCGAAGACAGACAAAGGCTACTGTGGCACTGCATCCTCAAGCAAAAGCTTCTCCGTTTCCATCTAAACCAGTTCTAGAATGCAGCATTTTCCCTACAAGCAAGAATACAACATTATTTAATGCTACCTATTGCATAGTTTAAGTATACCAACATGTTTACCTTTTTATTATCCAGAAGAGACTTAATCCAAGGTAGGCAAATGTAGCTAGCAGATATGCTAGTGGCAAGTTGTATGGCAGGATACCAAGCCATGCAGCATCTATTGTGTAATAGCCATAAAACAAACTTGTCTCTTTAAGGAACCCCTGTGAAAACATTAAGTTTAAATAGAATTTGTAACAGTAGCAGCAACTGCCCAGGTAAATCCAACCTGGTATTAAGCAATCATTTTGTAAATTTAAAGTTACTATTGGGGCCCCCAGCAAGCTACCAGAGTCTGTAGCTTCTAAATAGTGCCACTGCCCCTACCAAACGGTAATGCAGACGCTACGTGCTTAAAACCCCTCCCCTCGCCAATCAAAGAGCTCTATGACAAGGACACTGAGACCCTACACAGAGAGCACAATAGGCTGTGTGCTCCAGAATATGTAACATTTAGCAGCTGGGGAGGGGAGGCACAGGCTGCAGCATGTGGCCAACCAGACACTCAGTGAAAATCAGTTTGAAAACTGCCCTTCTCACAGATAAAGGCTAAAGGCTAATTTTACCCCAGTGACACATATGCCTTATCATTTTTCAAAATTCTCAAAGCTTCATTCCCCAAGTAAAATGTTTTCACATTTTACATGTTAAGCAAGACACAGAAACGTAATAAAAAAAATCTAATTACTTACAGTGCCACTGAACAAATCTTTGACGTAAGTATAGAAGTAAATAATTCCCTCATTACCACTAGGTTTATAAACTGTGCAGTGAAGCTCTGTCAAAAGAAAGGGAGGAAAAGTCACCCAAATGGTAATGCCCATTAAACAGCAAGATCAAGTTAATTCAAACATGGCAAGTTCTTACAAAAAAGCATTTCTTTGTCCTGGGAGGTGGAGGAGAAGCTGACAGAAGGGGGGAATCTCACCAAACAGCAGCAGTACATACAGAAGATGTTTACCTATGTTCTTTGGAGGAATTTTAGCAAAGCTACTGTTGAACATTCCGTATGTAGAAATGATGCTAGGAAGGGTAACAAAACTGAACATCAGGATAAAAATTACAAAATTCAGCAGGACCAGAAAACGCAGAAAGGAGAAGTAGGACTGGACGCCAGTGCCATATTTCCCTGGGAATGAAAGAAACATGTGCCAATAATTAAGATGACAAAACCACTGAAAATACACAATGAGATTATCATTTCAGTTACATTGAGTTAACTGATGAAACATTACTAAAGCTAGTTTTAAGTACTGCAGGCTTTTAGCAATATAACAGAAATTGAAGTGTGACTTTTTATCATTTTCTCTGATATATTTCCTTCTGCCCCATCATGGATTTTACATCAGCAATAAGGGAAGCAGGTAACTTCTTAAAGACATCCCGTTATATCTGAAACTATGCTCACACATGTAAAACTACCAATAACAGAAGCAAAGTTAAAGAGGAGATATCAAAATCAGACAATAAATACCTTCCATGCTCTGAATATCATGTCGCCAAAGCTCCAGGTAAGACAACAACTCCTTGACTTCACTGAGAACTTTTTTAAAAGGTTTACTTCTAGTTCTTTTCCACTGCTTCCACCCAGATAAATACTCTATACCATCCTGCTGACGGACCCTAGGAATCAAGAAATACAGTTACTGAGCACAAGAAATACTTTCTCACTACATGTAACAGGGCCTAACACAATGAACCCTGCTTGCAGTCTTCAGAGGGATAGCACAGTGCTAAAAGTTGGGTAACACACACTAGCTGTCCCCATCTGTTCCTCCTAGTCAAGTTAATTCAAATATAGTAAATCCTCTCACAGAAAATGCTTGCCTCTCTTGGAGAAAAAAATATAAAATCCAATTAACAGCACAACGTGGGAGAACATATGTAGCTGAACTTCCCAGTAGGATCTCAGGGAAGTTGCCATTAATTATTTCGTATTTACAAATGGCTGGAAGAGAAGATTCTTTCCTCAAAAATTCTGACCAGAGCTTCTCCACTAAGAGGCTCTTAAAAAATTTCTCCAAAATACTTAGCTTTCTTCTTTTAATGTTATAAATGCATCTGTTCAAAACAGAAAATGCTTTTTTTGTAGAAAATTCACAGATCTCAAAATCAGAATGAAATGTCAAAATATGTTGGGGGAAAAAAAAAGTAAAAAAAAATAGGGAGCTATAAAGAAGCTTAAATATTTCATTTGGATTTTATAATTCTAACTTTTGTATCACTTTCCAGTATATAGCAGAAAAAAAATGGTATTAAAATTATTCATTTTTAATTATTCAGTTTTTATAGCATTTTGAAAAATTCACTGGAAAGTGCCAACTCAAAGTATTTGAGAAAGTATTTCTTTGCCAACATGTGTGGGGGCGTACTGTTCTAATAATAAGCTGCAAACAAACACCAAGGATGTGCCACAAACTGCCTATAATTTTTAATCACCTCTCACAGATTTTCATACTATACGCGTACATCTGCATTTTAAAAATTGCTGCATGGTCAGCAACAGGATCAAGGAGAATTCCGAGTGGCTCAGAGTTTGCATTTAATTTTTTCTTTTAAGAAACTTTAAAAACAGAAAAGCATCCCAGAAACATAGCTTGAAGATTGACTTGTATGCAGCAAATGCTGTTCCAGCCTCTGATGGCACTGAAGAAGGGCAGCAGTTAAGCACCCACCATGCTAGAGTAGAAGACAAAGGTTTCAATTTTAAAAGACTTTGTACACAACCGTACTTCAGCGTGTGACTCACTGCCACACCATGCCACTACTATGTGTGCTGTATGTTGACAAAGTTTCCATGTTCTTCTGATCTGAAAGTAAAATTAGCGTTTTGGCAAGAAACCAAATTAAACCCTACATGCAACAATCAAACAGGCAGCAGATGACCTCATCTTTAAGTGCAAATACAGCTACTCTCAAAAGATTTCATTTTGTGGAAACTACAGGCTGCAGCATGTAGTGTTTTAAACAAGACAGTTTGGAGAACTATCTGGCCCGTGTTTGGTCTGCATTTTAAATAGAGGCGTGGGCTGCATTTTCGTCTGTGTTACAGAAGTTGCGTGTTCAGCTGTCAGGACATTTATATCAAGCATTTTGTGTTGGCAGCTGCTGCACAATATGCACAGCGTACTGATCCGTAGAAGTGCCAAGAAGCCCCACCAGAATCTCTCAGCGCTAGAATGTGTAAACAAGCTTGGAACATCCCAACTCTACACCTAACACACACCACTGCCACAGGAATGCAATTCCTTTTTCTTGAAGAACTGAGCTTTAGATACCCAACTTCAAATAAAAATTCAATGTATTGAGCACTTTCCTTTACCATGACCTAGATCATCTGCTATTCCTTGTGTAAAGGCTGTAGGATTAAACTTAACTCCAGGGTCAGGCTGTAAACCCATTTCCTGCTGCTCTTACAAGCAACTCTTATTCTCTGTGGAGTACCAGACATTAATTGTACTTTCACCTCTCTCCTGGTTCATAACCACAACTACAAAGTACCTGATTTAAAATGCAGCTGCTCCCTGACAACATAAAACCACATACTTTATCTTCTCTCCTCCAAGGAGCTTTCAGCCTAGCAGTAAGATATGAGACAACAAGCAGAGAAATACAGGCGCGGCAAAGTGAGCTCTTTGCAGTCTGCGCCCTGCTGGGGGTTACCACCAGAGGGGCAGGAACTGCTTACACCTCACAGCAAAGAGCAATTTAAAAAGGGATTCCGGGGGGGGGGAGGGGAGAAGAAATGGTCCTGGAAAGCTTCTTCCCACCTGTATTATACCACACCAGAGAGAGCACCAAGGTATTTTGGAAAAAATGCTGAGAACAGCAGCAAGAACACCAGCGCTCACATAACCGAAGGGAGTTGCTGATGACATAACCCACAGCGACCCTTAAAAGCACAAAACCCTGAGGCCAAAAAAAAAAAAAAAGCAACCCGGCAGGAAAGCCG